>JAPWTK010000125.1:112500-135000 GCA_029963805.1 Aromia moschata | reverse complement strand
GAGTGACAGCATTCAAGATGTATAAAAAAGTAGCTTTTAAATAACTAAAATTAAACCTATAATAATATTGTATTGTCATCGAAGGTGAAAATACCATACAATATGCAAATGTTAAACTGTATATAAGCGTACTAAATAGCCAAAATTTCAAGGTCAGTATTACTTAATTTAAAACAATTTTAAATAGGTCAACGCTCCAAGATGAAACAAGCACAAAAAACACTTATGTTAACCCTTAACAGCAAAAGATTACATGAACTTCTTTCAGATGATGTAAGCCATATAATTTATATCCTCAAGACACGAGCGACTGATAGTAAAGGTTCAGACCCACCTATTTTTAAAATTCTAAATATATTATTACATGTCGAATTATAACACAAAAATATGTTTACCAAATTTTGAACAGGAGTTATGAACGTGTCTTCTTTAAAACATACGAAATATATAACAAAAAACTATTATAACAAGCAATACAATAAAGAGTTATCTACTGTATATAATTAAATAAGTGCTTTATCTCTGTTTAAATAAGTATATTAATTGTTTAAATAAGTATTGTAGTACAATAATTTATTAGCGCCATATCTGCCGAAAAAAGATTCACGTTGTAAAATGAGTGTGTGAGTTTTACATTTGAATGTTTACAATACAATAAAAAATATTCTAGTATTACGTAGTACTAAGTACATTCTAGGACTCTACTAGTAGGTATGAACGTAATCTTGTCTACAACACGCATAATAAAAATTCCGTTACGTTTATTAAAAAAAATTATTTGACTGTCTAGCAGAAAATATGATGCGTTTCGTAGACTTGAGTTTAGTCTTCATTAAAACTGAAAAATTAGATTCTTTGCAATTATTTTCATTTTCCTTCTATTACTACAAACTGCACTTCATCTTGGATGGAAAGCAATACCTTGAAGATATTCCTAAACAAATTTTAATTTTCAATACTTGACGTATGTAGATTCATGTTATGTAGTTCCGCAAGACAGTTGAGAATCGATGTCTCTTTAAATCTTTATATCTGTCTCTTTAGTAGTGATTTAGGATTGTCGATTCTGAATGCGAATTCTCGTTCTGAATTGTATCTTGCATAAAGAGTATTCTGGATTCTGTAACTAACCTAGAGCGACTCGAAACCAGCATGCACATATCACATCCCTCCTGAGGTAGCCGCCTGACCTATGACGCAAACGACACAACTGTTTCGAAAAAGGTAGTCATGTTACCCGACGGTAACTCTGAGGGAGTCACTAAGAGAGTCACCTGAGGGAAGCTTTCTCACTATGGCCATCCCGCACTCTCTCTTAATATGGAATCTCCCATTGATGAGAGAGCTGAACAATCAAAAAGTAGATACTCGACTATCTCCTCTTCCTGTTCACACCCTCTACAAGAGGTATTTCATAGCCTCATATTTTATAAGTGCTTCCGTACTTGACAGTATCTTCAGTCAGGATTCCAGTTACAACGTAAATTTTCCGGTTAGTCTTGCGACATTGTTAGCTGGTTATGTATAATTAGCAGTCGACGCTGGTTTTAGTAAGCTAGGTTGACACCTTTCCCTGTAAGCGTGAATACCTGAAGGTGTAATGTTATTGGTCTTTAGTCCAAACCTCTAACCAATCAACTTATCGACGGAAGATCTGACAGTGATGTAATTTAATATATACGATATAACGGAATTCTTTTTAATAATGTTGACTATAAGAATATAACGCTTATGATTTCCTTATTGAAACCAGAAAATTATATTTCTCTAAACTCTAGCCAATAATTTTTCATTAATATAAACACTGTACTACATATTATAAACAGAAATGATTGTTTACTTATCTATTTATTACATATACAATTTCGTATACTGGAATTATAAACCTTCGCTTATCTGCTGATTTAACGGAAATTCCATTTTAATTTTTTTAATACTTAGATTGAAATTTATATCCCCGTCTTATTGACGGTGATATCCTTCTTTGTAAAGGAGTAACTAATTTAATACGAGAAGTTGTATTTTTGAAATGTTGGTATTGGCATGACGTATATTTGTTTAATAAGTATTAAATCAAACAATAAATAATTGATACCACGATGAGTAAGTGGCTGCAGTTGTCTGCTACCCTATAAGCCCGGTCGCACACTAGATGCGGAAACGTGCAGATTATTCAGACGCGCGAACACACATATCCCCTGTGTACACACAGAGACACCCACAAACAAATAATTACTCACCAGACTGTACTTTCGCAGCGTTTACAGCATTTGCAGCTACCCGTATAAGAAAAATGAGCCCTGAACACAATTTCAGGTTTTGTCTACAGCACATCCTGGACCCAGAGGCAAAGCTACTTTTATTCGACTGTACTTTCACCAGTTGCTCTGTATGTTAGTAGTGCTCTAGTTTGACACTCTTGTAGGTAATAAAAAATTAAACTAACCTGACTTGAACTATTAAACCCTCATAAATTCGATAAAAAAAAAAAACATCTCCAAGAGTGGAGAGTCATCTATTAGGAAATATGTAATTTACAAGTCATGTCAGTCACAAGTCACTCAATCATTATTTTGATTTGAATAGTTTACTAGTTCTTAAAATTCATTATTCGATGTTTTCAATCTTAATTCCTATGCCGTGTCCTGGAGATGTCAAATGCGATAATAGCTTTTTAACTAATTAGTGAACGTCGTTAATGTTCACTAATGTTCACTAACTTGCTATTATTGCAAAAATTCACACAAAATCAGATAATAGGTATGTAAATACAGTACACGAACTCTAAAAGAAATACGTACACGGGGCAAAATACATACGTACACGTAATAAAATATGTACGCACGTTTATTAGTTACTTACGACACTGCACGCAGCGAACGGACATGGTCTCCAGCAGTTGTTACCAGGCACGGTCAGTGGCGTACGTATGTACAGGCAAGAAATACACGCGTACATAATTTACAAGACATTTAAAAAATACGGTTTATACTTTAATTATCATAGAGTTGTATAGTGTTGTAGCATTGTGGCACACTTTCCGGACCCCTAGTAATTACTTTCCCATACAGGTATAGCCCAGGTTGACTTAGCAGCTTATTAACAACTAAAAGATGCGGTCTGGAAGGGAAGGCCATTGGGAGTGGACCAAGCAAATGGGCCGCTACCGACCATCTGAGCGCGGATTCGACATGCGGATGCACGTGTGCAACACAGGTAGGCGTTAAGGGAGGGAGCATGTGCGCAGAAACCTTTATCGTTTAAATATGTACAAATTCCAATATTGTATAAACCATAACATAATATAACATTTTTTATTCATCTTATTATTTCACATCTACAGTTTCAGAGTTGCTCGCAGAGCTAAATTCAAGAAGAACAATTACAAGAATTTCTGGTGCGTGGGGGTGGACAATTGGCTCAGCGGTCGACCCCCTGCACGATAACAAATGTGGGCTCTGACCTCCGATCTTTGATAATTAGTAGTCGCGTTAAACCTTATCCAATCTACTGTTTTAATGCTCTAGTTTTAATATGTGAAAGGATATCACTAAAGTTCATAATTTGATATTAATATACACAGAACACAAGATTATATTACAATACAGGAAAACATTTTCTAAAAACCTGTTTTAACTACTTTTGAGGGAGGTTTGACGGCACAGGACAAAACACCATTCATGACTACACAAATTGACAATGACTTATGCTCCGTCGCTTTGCTTTAACCCGCTTCCACACTTTCTTTACAAGTAATCACCCTGTCTAACAAGCCTGAATCAATGTCAATGTTGTTTAGAATGTCAGTGCAAATGTTCATTCTTGATTCCTTTTGCTCGGGAGTGGAGGAGTGGAGGAGTTTTGACACCATTTTGCGCAAACTTTGCGCATGTTGAACGATTCATGCATAATCTAGCGAATACATTCTTTGTCTATTTCTGTTATTTCAGCAGGCGCTCGGATGCTTAGACGACGATCATCGCGGATTAATTTACCAATTTTTTTTTTCAATGTTTTCGTCCGTTTTTGACGTTGAGGGCCGTCCGGGGTGCAAATCGTCTTCGGTCGTTTCACGTCCCTCTTTGAACCGTTTAAATCATTCAAAAACTTATGTGCGGATCAACATTCACCCCGTACACTTCTTTTAACATTGCATAAGCTTCTGTAAAAGTTTTCCCCAGTTTAACAAGAAACTTAAGATTAACCCGTTGTTCCATCTGAACACTTAACATTTTTTCGACGCGTCACTGGTGCGTAGACTGATTCAAACAACTGCTACAGCAGTGGCGGTGCGTGATATTTCAGTTAGCCATATCTTGAAAACGACGCATGGGACCCACTTCACTTTTTAGGTGATGACCTCTTACAGAAAGGATTTATAGTGAAAAAATCGTCAGCAAAGTTTACGAAAAAATTTTCAAAAACACTGAAGCACTCCCTGGGTTCTCAGTAACGCTCTGTGGGACTATTTGCAGTATATTTTTTTTTCATAATCTAGAAACAAATATAAGGTGACGTTTTCCATTTTGTTACAAAATATTTTTTTTTCAAAAAGTTATGGCCATTTTAATTTTAATTTTATAGGAACATTTTGTTTTCCCAACATTAAAATGGCCATAACTTTTGAAACAAAAATATTTTTGTAACAAATCGAAAAATGTCTCCTTATATTTTGTTTCTATATTATGAAAAAAAATATATACTGCAAGCCTTGCACTGAAGGGGAATGCAGTGTTTTCACTATAAATCCACTTTCGCTAACGTTTAGGGTGTCATCGCCTAAAAAGTGAAATTGGGTCCCTGCGTCATTTTCAAGTATGGCTATATATCGCACCGCCACTTGTGCTACAGTCAAACTACTAACAACACACTAACTTGTCCAACAAGCTTAGTGTGCAGGAACGTAACACCAGACACAGTTCTGTCGTCAAACTTGTCGCGACACGCTCGCAGCGTGCTGGTAGCGAATCAGTTCGGTTATTTAATAGTCACACCTCGTATAAGGTAAAATACCAGTTTATTGTATCTAGACGATTGTATGGGCTATTGCGTCCCTTCACCGCCATCACCCCATTTTTGACGGCGTCTACAGTTTCAGTGATGTACGTTTTCAGTGATGAACATCACTGAAGATGTTTTCGTAAATTTTATTTATGATGACAAAAACCTGGGAAATTTCATAGAAAAGTGAATGTGCTTACTTCTTTTTATGTATACGTACAATATATAGCTTCTCTCAAAATAAGTACCGTAATAACCCAATTCAACAAATTTTATTGCCATCGTAACTTAGTTATAACAGTAAATAATAGAAATAAACGTATAAGTAATTAATTTTTACTAGACATGTATTTATTGATGTCCATGAACTTACTTTTGCCGCTCATATAGAACTACATATTGTATTATTTTATTTGTAATTTTTAATTTATTTAGAGTTATTACAATCAGATAGGTAATTAGTTATACGAGTACTTATTACCTTATAATACTGTACTTCTGGAATATGGAATTGAATATACATATGTACATAGGTATAAGGTTAAAGTTATAACGTGATAGGTCAGTTCCAAACGCAAACGGTTCAAGTTTGTTTTTTTATATCATCTGTAAACACGAACAATGTAATATTTTTGTCAGTTGGTTTGGACAACTCTCTTAATTAGCTGCCTAACACGCGCAATCAAAAAAATCCTACGGTTAATATTTGTGACGTTAATTAATTATTGTATTTAGGTAAATAAAAAGTTAATCTAATCAGCGAGAAATATATAGAAATACTAATTATTTATTTTTTCCTAAAATATTATTTTGCAGAAGTAAATAATGTGTTAAAATCTATAATTAGTGATTTTATAGCAAACAAAAAATACCTAATTATACTAGACCTTTGGCTCAAAAACAGTTTTTTGATTAGTTTTTTGCACGGTGTTATATTTTTATTTTTTTGGAGCTTCAACAATATTTTTTGCCATTTTATATACTCGTACATATTATGTATGTCATAGGTACTTTATTTATTTCCCAGCAAAATATTTTTAAAACTTTGAAAGTACGTAGATAACATTTTAATTTCATAAATAAATACCGATCATAAATATTTGCATGTTGCCACGGAGGTTACGACCTCGCTGGTAGAAGGTGATATTACCGTTGGCGTATGAGCCCTTTAGCGGTCGTATACGACCGCTAAGGGGCCTCGCATAACGGTAATATCACCTTCTACCAGCGACAGCTGGTATACGAGACACTGTTTATTCGTTACCAATTACAGTAGCAACTTTATCGCCTAAAAAATAATCCCTGGCGATCTCTACACCGCTCCATACGACTTTTCCATTGTTGAAAGCAGTGCTGGAAGTCCGCTTCTGTCAGTTGGTTCAGAGCCTCCGTCGCTGTTGCTTTAACCGCTTCCACACTTTCGAATCTTGTTTCCTTCAGCGCCGATTTGACCTTGAGAAATAAAAAAAGTCACAGGGGGCAAAGTCGGACGAGTATGGTGTATGTTCCAACACAGTAACGCCGTATTTTGCAAAAAACGCCTTCACAAACAAAGCAGCATGGGCCGGTGCATTGTCTGGTGAATCTTGAACCATGCGTTGGTCTTCCACAAATCGGGTCTTCGTCTTCTCACACGCTCACGAAGGACCGTCAGGACCTCGATGTATCTTTAATGTTGAGTGACCGTCTGACCATCAGGGACCCAGTGAACATTACTAATGCCTCGAATGTCAAAAAATACCTCGAATCGCTTTGAATTTGGATTTGCATATCCTGGCTTTTTTCTTGAGGAGTCGGACTCTTCCAATGCATGGATTGGCGTTTTAACTTCGGGGTCGTAAGTAAAAAAAACACGATTCATCACAAGTAGTCACCGTGTCTAACAAGCCTGGATCAGTGTCAATGATGTTTAGAATATCACCGCAAATGTTCATTTTTGATTCCTTTTGCTCTGGAGTGAGGAGTTTTGGCATCTTTTTGGCGCTAAATCGTATAAATGCTGCAAAGCGCAGAGCTGCAAAATTTGCAGCTCCATCGATCCCATAAACTACCGTATTAGCTCCCCTGCCTCGTTGGCCAAAGAGTAGTGTGCATTTCGGAAATTATTCCAGGAACGCATACGGAGTAGTGTGTATTTTGCAGTTTTGAAAATCATTCGGAAACACACAGAGTAGTGTGTATTTTGCAGCCTTGAAGCACCTTTGCCCCAGTATCAATATGCGGACAGTAGTCGTATACGGTAGAAGTTATCGTACTAAGTACGTATACATATGAAATTGGATATTAAATACCAAAGCTATTCCATATATCCTTCATGCTCATATTAAATGTGTTTAGTGTAACCTAGCTCTTTAACCTCAAAGGATTTGTTTTATAGATTTAGACATGTACCGATCATAAATATTTACATGTTGTCCGGAGGTCGCATACGACCGCCAAAGAAGCTTTGCCAAATATTTATGCTACATATACCGCCAACGATCATATCACCGCCGCCGCTGGTAGAGGGTGATATGGTAGGGGAAATTCTGCAAAGCGAAGAGCTGCAAAAATTTGCAGCTCCATCGATCCCATAAACTGCCGTATTAGATCACTATACCTGCCTCGTTGGCCAAAGAGTATTATGTGCATTTCGGAAATCATTCGAACGCATACAGAGTAGTGTGCATGTTTCAGCTGTGCAGCACCTTTGCACCTAATGCCGCTGCCATCCAGTATCAATATTAATGAACAGTGCAGTAACGGTAAGCATTATGACATTGTGTATATGTATTTCGCACCTAAGGCTGCCTGATTGGTATATTTCAAATTGTGCAGGAATGAGAGCAAAGGTGTCAAATTCCAGGTACAGAATGCCATGAAAGTGTGAAACACGTATACAGAATGGTCTTTCATATTATGCGTAAATAGGGATTATTGACATGCATGTGTATTTACTTAAATAAGATATGATTTCTTAAAATTAAACAAAAAAATCAATATAGTGCTGTTTTCTGTAATTTTATGTATGAAATGCGAATAAAATAAGTGGACAATGAATGCGGAATTTGAATAATGTTTTGAGCGTGTGCGGAAGTGGAAGTGCGGTGCTATACAGAATACTACGAACTACTACTTTGCGTGTAAAACGTTTTTTCTGTCTTTTGCATTCTAACATTTTAAATACACCAGTCAGTTTTTCAAAATTAGTGCCTCAGTTCACTGTGTCCTGTTAAAAATGATTTTATCATCGGCTTACGAACACTTCATTTATTTAATGATAAGTCATTCAGAGCTATTCTTTTTGGAAGAGGTTGATATTAAAAAATGGATAGACGAATATTCTTCCTTAACATCAACAAATAGGAGATTAAAAACTGCAAAGCAAAATAAATATGTAAACATATTTCATGATAACCCTGCTTTTTGTTTGTTCTAATAAAATATTCTTTATAATGATTGACAATTAAGCAAAAAATTCAGCTTAATTTTTTGATAATTACCCTCAATCAGCCTTTTACAGGGGATAAATGAATTTCAAATTTGGAGACCTTTGAGGTGCAACGGTATAGGGGTAAATTGCGTTAAACCATCATATTTAGATATTGAAGAATTTGAATCTTTGGCGTAGAAACACTTCACTTTGAAACACTTCCACTTAATACCGAGCTTTTTTTGCACTCAACACGCATTTCGCCAACCATCATCAGGAAATGATTAAAAGTACACCTATTTTCAGTTGATCTGCCTATTACTCGTCTGCTCATTTCTGCTCGTCTGCTACAAATTTCCTGTATTTATAGAAATACAGGGGATACATATTAAACATTTTGTTTCACACGCGCGTGACATTCATGCTTTAGCTCCTATAATTAAACCATGTGAGTGGAGGATTTACTGTTAACATTAACATAGGACTTTTATGTCTACAGATATTAATCAAATCGTTTGTGAACGTGATTATTGTGGAGAACGTGATCAGCTAACAATCACAATTTAAAAGAGCCATCGTAACCATTCCGTATTTTTACCGGTCGGTAGGTAATGTAGGTATGCGATCAGGCTCAGGAGTTTTATTAACGTTAATGAGTCGTTCTGCAAAGGTCTCAGCGTTAATTAGATAAATAGATAGCCCGTAAATAAAGGCGAAACGGTCGGTTTAAGGAATACCGGCTTGAAAAATTACCGGCGTAATTAAAGCCGGATAGCAACCAACAGCCAGGCCGAGTCTCCTCCGTGAGATTCCTGTCGTGTTATCTGCTCGCAGTTGATTGTCTGTCAGAGTGGCTTCATTTGTAAAGCTTAAACACGTGTCCGATTAATAAATTGCGGAAATTTCTGTTTTAGTGGTAGACAGTACCTAGAATGCAGTCAACTATTTGCTACTTTGTGATGGGACTTATCTTAATCAACACGTAAATTCTTACTTTAATACTCTTTACATCGCCCTTATTCAGTGGCGGTCGATGGAATTTGACATGCTCGTATTTTCTTAAGAAGACATGGGACCCACACCATAATTTAGGGGGTGGTTGCTAGACTTAAGTAGAAGGCTATAATGGCAAAAGTCTTCAGGGAAAACTTGCGAAGTATTTTTCCAAATATATCTGCCTCCGGGCAGATCTTGAAGCAGCTTGCAAAATATTTGCGAAATATTTTTTTTTTCATAATCTGTTACATGTTCAGTTTGCACTACTGTAGAGTATCTGGCTTTCACTAATTGCTGATATTTAATAGCTTATTAGTTCCGCGCGAGACGCTGTTGTTCCGTGCTTGCAGGTTCGCCAGGGAACACCTCTGGCCGTTTCGATAGTCAGTGGTCGTCCTTTCCAATTTTGGATGAACGACGGCCATTAATCCTGTAGCTATTACACGTGTCGGGCCGTAGAACTGCATTTTGGCGTCCATTAATTGGGATTTAAACGCTCGATCCGTTAATTGAATCTTGGCTGTGTTGAAGCATATATTTTCGTTTGGTTGAGTCGAGTTTCAATCTACACTTCTGTAGGATATAAAATTAGTTAGAGGTAAGAACGCTATTTCGATGTTTTTTGTATACGCTACCATGTGGCTGAAGTCTATTTCGTGTAATTCACTTTTAGAGGATTATTGTCTTCCAACATCGAACTAGTTGTAAGTTGTGAACGTAACCCTCCTGGACGTGTCACCTATTGATATTGCTGTACTGGGTGTTTGTGGAAAAGTGCCGTGCCCTCGGAGTGAGTAATTAGTTTTCTTATGTTTTATTACATAACTTTACGTACGTAGTTTTGGGTTAAGTTCTGGCCATTAGGTGCCTTCGTTGTGTACAACAATTTTTTCTTTACGGTCCTTGGTACGGGTTCTGAGTTGACGAGCTCCAGGTGTGGATCTGTCGTGCCGAGTTTCGAGCGCTTGATTCGAACATTCGAAGACAGGGGTTGAGTCCTACGTCCCCTAAGTAGGAATCCGGAGTGCAAGTCTTGCTGTACGTCCCTTGCAGAGGATTGAACCCGAACTACGGAGATACCTTTTTTCCTCGTTTTTATTACAACAACTGTTCCAGTCACGTGAGTGTGTCATTCCGACTGAAATTTATTCCACGTTAAAATATTTTATAATATTGCTTCAATTAATATCTATAGCCCTTTAACACCTACAATATTGTTGTACGTAAATGTAAACCAACGGTAGCTACCTGCGGAGAATATTCTGGTATATTTTTGTGGTTTTATTTTTTTAGTAGGTTACATATTTAGTTTTAGGAATATTTTATATCGGTGTTAAGGCCGAATTACACCCACTGTCACCACTGTATCTGTATATTATTAAAACTGTGCCTATTGGTGTTTTGAAACGCTGTGTTTTAGTTTTCCTAACCCCAAAGAACGAGAATATCTAGTGCATATTTTGCTCTTTATGTTGCTAACAATTTAATACAATTTATTATCCACTAATCTGGGGTACAGTACGCCATGAGAATAGAGCTAGTAAAATAAATAAAAGTCATGAAACAGGACTACTTTCCAGGCAAAGCAAGTGTCACGACTTTGAGTGTCCACTCAGAGTCGTGACAGAGTCACCTTTTTGAGTCTATAATATCAAGACTCCAGCTGAAGTCTATATCAGTGGCGCCCAACGTGGGGCCAGATCCATTAACGGCGCAGCCTTTGACATTTCGCAGCGAAGATGGATCTGTTCGGGCGGTGCTGTGTTCGAACATCTCACAAAAAACGAGCTGGAACCTCGTGAGATATATATTATTTTTGTGTTTTTGTTAGTTAAAAGGACCGGAGGTTTTGTTAGGAGCGCCCTGGAAGCACTTTTGGTTTGGTTTAAATTCCAGGTTGATTGGTAGATCTGACTCCTGGGTTGTGGTAATTCAGGGTCATTGTAACCCCAACAACTACCGAGCAGTTTGATTGAGTGCTGTGCCGTACTTCTGGAGCATCCTATCGAGTCTTATGATTTTTAGTTTCTTCGCAAATGTTGACTTAGGGGCGAGTCAATATCGTGCATTTTAATAATAATAATAATAATAATAATAATACTCACCCTATAATTACTCCGAAGAGTAACCCCGAAGAGGTCCTCTCAGGGATCTGTGCCGGGGGAAAGGGGTAGCTATTATTATTATTTTACTTCACACTGGGAGCGACTTAAGATTATTTCAGTAACGCATTTTGCTTTACAAGTTCACAGGAAACCCAGAAAACTCAGAACATTAACAAATCTAAGGCATGTGCGGTTGGATTGGCATCTATGCATCCACACCTATACTAGTGTGTACTAGTGGTTGCATATCAAGTCCTGACAGAAAGTTAGACAATTAAAAATCCTCTACCTCAGCCAAGACTCGAACAACACGTACAGAGGTATCGCGACTGGAAAGACGGTGCTTTAACCCACTCGGCGCCCGTGCCCCTTATCCTTATATTATTTTTGTTATTTATTGGATTTAGCAAGTATGGTAGAATAGGGACGATCTACCATCCAAGCTTTTCAATGTCTCACATTTTTGTTGTTTGTAGTTAAGAGGTCAGGGTTGACCTTACCTCTTCTACAAGTAGGATAACTTAGGGTGGGTTATCCTCATGCATGTTAAGCCCAATTTTTGTTTGCTTGTATGTATGCTTTAGGATTAGTTAGGTTAGGTGCTCCCTGGGAGGGCGGTTACATTCTAAGCAGTATACAGCTTCTTCTTGTTATTCAGTTCTGTTTTTCCTCTCTCTCTCTTCTCTTATTCTCGGGTATGAATGTATGTATGAATGTGTGTGTGGCTGCCATTGGGTGAGTCGGTAGAGAATATTTCTTCGGAAATCTTCGAAATTTTCTCTATGGGACCTTATACCTTATTAATAGCTTATTAGTTCCGCGCGAGGGCTCTGTTGTTCCGTGCTTGCAGGTCGCTTGCAGATACGCCAGCTCTGGCCGTTTCGATAGTCAGTGGTCGTCCTTTCCAATTTTGGATGAACGACGGCCATTAATGATCCTTCATAATTTTCCTATAGCTATTACACGTGTCGAGTCGTAATTGCATTTTGGTGTCCATTAATTGGGATTTAAATGCTCGATCCATTAATTGGATCTTGGCTGTGTTGAAGCATATATTTTCATTTGGCTGAGTCGAGTTTCAATCTACATTTCTGTAGGATATAAAATTAGTTACAGGTAAGAACGCTATTTCGATATTTTTTTTTGTATACGCTACCATGTAGCTGAAGTCCTATTTCGTGTAATTCACTTTTAGAGGAGTTATTGTCTTCCAACATCGGACTAGTTGTACATTGTGAACGTAACCCTCCTGGACGTGTCATTTGCCTATTGATATTGCTGTACTGGGTGTTACGGGTTCTGAGTTGACGAGCTCCAGAGTGTGGATTTGTCATGCCGAGTTTCGAGCGCTTGATTCGAACATTCTAAGACAGGGGTTGAGTCCTACGTCCCCGAAGTAGGAATCCAGTGCAGAGGCTTTCTGTACGTCTCCTTGCAGATAATTGAACCCGAACTACGGAGATACCTTTTTTCCTCGTTTTTATTACAACAACTGTTCCAGTCACGTGAGTTGTATCATTCCGACTGAGAATTTATTCCACGTTATAATATTTTATAATATTGATATTTTACATCGCAGTCTACTACAGTTATTGCAATTAATTACTTTATGGCCCTTTAACACCTATAATATTGTAGTACGTAAATGTAAACCAACGGTAGCTACCTGCGGAGAGTATTCTGGTCTATTTTGTCGTTTTCTTTATTTAGTAGGTTAGCTTTGTTTAGTAGGTTTAGTTTTGGAGTATTTCGTATCGGTGTTAAGGCCGAATTACACCCACTGTCACCACTGTATCTGTATATTATTAAAACTGTGTCTATTGGTACTACTTAAGGTCTAGTATAGTAGACCTACTATACTAGACCTAAGTAGTCATCAGTTACCTAAGTAGATCAGTTACCTAGACCAGTAACTGATGCGAGATCGCCTTTATTTTCTGCATGACTTTTTATAAAAAAATCCAACTGATGTCAATAGATTCATGTATAACAATTACAGATATATGTATCGAAATAAAATTAATGAAGCTAAGAAAAAGTTCCATGACAACTTCATTATCAGTCATAGTAACCCCCAAAGTCCGTATGGAATATAATTAATAACTTTAAGACAAAGCCAGTCTCATCCATATCCAGCGATTTCTCCAAATGAATTTGACATATACTTTATTAATGTTGCTAGACTAAGATTATTACCTAATACATCATCAATTAACACAACAGATTTCGAACAGTACTTAGATAAAATAAATGATTCTAGAGTGTTTAATTTTACTGAGGTATGACCGTGGGAGATAGCTGATATAGTAACTAACCTTAAAAACAAAGTATGTTATGATAACTACTATATAAATATACATATACTTAAGCCATTTTGAATGACATATTAATACCGTTGACACATTTAATTAACATAAGTATTAAGTCGGGTATATTTCCGGACTCTCTAAAGATATCAAAAGTTACGCCTGTGTACAAAAAAAACGACATAAATGTTCCATCCAATCTTAGGCCTATATCTGTGATACCTTACATTGGGAAAATGTACGAAAGTCTTCTCAAGAAGTACAAATTACAAGTTACTTTGAAGATTTTAAATTATTTCATTCTAAACAGTATAGTTTAGGAACGGTTTATCAACAACACTGGCAATTGACGAATTAATAATAGCTATAAATTTGGGTTTCGAAAATGGAGAGTGTGTATGTTCTCAGTTTTTTAGATCTTACAAAAGCCTTCGATTGTGTGTCTCATAATATTTTAATACAAAAACTAAGAAGTTGCGGATTTTCAACTAACGCTATAAGCTTATTGTCATCGTATTTAAAAGATCGTATGCAATTTGTACATTATAACAATTTAACATCCATCAAGGAAACGATTAAGCATGGTGTTCCACAAGGATCAATATTAGGTCCGCTTTTTTAATATACATCAAAGCGATCTTCCTAACATATTGAACAAAGGATACACTGAGTGTTTTATTTTGCGGACGATACAACTATAGACAAAGAATAATTTTCCGAGATCAATTGGTAAAAGCGAATTACCTCACATACAATCGATCATAAAAGACTGGTTTAATTCTAATAAACTTAGTTTAAGAATTAACTAAAAGTGAGACCATCGTATTTAGTCTTAGAAATATGGATGAAATTGTTAATTCGTCAACTGTAAAATTTCTCGCTGAATTTCTTGACCCAAAGTTATCATGGGACAAACACACTGATTATATTTGTAAAAAAATTTCGAAACATATATATTTACTTAGAAATTTGGATGGAAAAAGATATCACAGAATATTCTGATAACAGTATACCATAGTTTTATTCATTCAATAATATCTTATGGCCTCTTAATTTTGGGGCCATGCCCCTTCCAGTGCACATGTGTTCTCAGCACAGAGAAAGGCAGTTAAGATTATATGGCAGGACTAGGCTATAAAGACGATTGTAAGACCGAATTTATAAAGATGAATATACTTACTGTACCGTGTACCTACATCTTGCAGTATCTGTTATATGTACAATATAATAAAATGAAATTTCCATTGCGTAAAGAAATACATACATATAACACCAGGAAAAAGAGAATCTAGGTGCAGCATTTTTAAGATTAAGTAAAACAAGAGTGGGAACAAATTATTGGGGATTACAGTTTTATAATACCTTACCAGTAAACATAAGGAATATAATTTATATTCCTTATGTTTTACAATGTAATCATGTTAATGATTTGTTTGTAATCATTTAAAGGAGGTAAAACATAATTTTTAAAAATGCTTTTTATGACACCAATCGGTTTTTATTAAGTAACGTTATTGAAATGTAATTATTATAGTTTGTTTGTTTTTTTTTATAAATATTGTCGGTCGTATACAATGTACTTCATAATGTATTTTAATGTGTATGTTGTGTCTCAAAAAATATTATATCTACATCTAATCTATTTAATAGTAATAATTTTAACTATGTATTTAAATTTGTTTTATTATATCTAAATTTCTTTTTTTATATACTTTCTCCCTTGTCTTTTTTGACGTATGTAAACTTTTATGTGTATTTAACACCAAACTGTAAATAAATAAATAAGTAAGTAACCACCCTAAAATATGGTGTGGGTCCCAGACCTCCTTACGGAAATACGAGCATGTCAAATTCCACCGGCCGCATTTTATTGCCTGTGTTATATCGTTTTCGTAAAGTATAATATAAATTCAATAAAAACGTTAAGATTTTTTTTTTTTTGGAAAAATCACACTATGTTAAATGATTCATTCGAATTGCCATTTTATGATATAGTATCAAAATGTAATTTTGACATTTTCAAACAACTATGATGCTATTAACATTTCCTTTTTAAATAGCAACCCCTTTTTACTTCCACATCCACGTAGTGAAATTGGAAATATAATCAGAAAGGAAAATTCTTAAAAAACTGTATTGGCTACACGGGCCTAAAATATTCTGAAACGTCGGAAATTTAAGTTTAAGCGAAAACAAATTTTCTGTCTGTCTGTTGGTCTATTAATCTTTTTTTGTGTGCACGATACCTTGAGGTTAAGTTTTGTGATATCAACTTGGAAACGCTATGTACCATGACGAGGTCCTGAAGTTGATTAGATTTTTGAAATTAATCGGTTAAGGGATTGGGGGATAAACGGGGGTTATACACTCTTTCCTTTTCTACGCCCCCTGAGTGAGCGGTAAAAAATAGGCGCTTGCAATTTGAGGCGCGTTTACACCAAAATAGAATTCAAAAATGTAAAGACTTAAGAAGCTTAAAGGGGGAGGGGTTGAGAGGGTTGAAGAAGGTAAGTATTATAGGTGAAATAATTTAAACATAAATTTTAATAATGACATAGGCCTACAAAACATGGTGGACATAGGCCTACCAAAAGATTATATTATTCACCCCCTCCTCTTCCCCCATACCAAAAAGGGTTAACTAGAGTAAAATTTAATGAATATAAAAAAGTGGGAATCCTACTGTGTGGCCAAAATAAAAATTTAATTTAAATTTATTTGGTTGATTGTGTTGTTGTTGTACACAAAAAGGGAGGGAGTTGTCTATTTAATATCTATTAATATGAATTAATGAAGCCATTCATGTGACTTGTCGTTTTATAGGTTTTTGAGGCGCTAAGAATTCAAATATCACATTATTCAGTCTCTGCCCTCATTGTTCCTTCCACAACTAGTTCCAAAATAGATTAATTGGTTAATGAAGGCCATACACATCATCAACGTCAAAAATGTCATAAAGTATAGAGCTCATTAAGTTCATTTAGGTTACATTACTGTCATGTACATAGGTTATAAAGATCATATAGGTAATAAAAGTTATACGGGTCATATAAGTCATCAAGGTCATATCACTCATAGTGGGCATAAGGTAGGTTATGAAGGTTATATGGGCCATAAATATCATAGGTCATAAAGGTCATATAGGTCAAATGAGTCATAAATGTCATATCCGTTTAAAATTTAAAGGTACATTACAATTCATAAGAATTGAAGAACATAGAAGAACATAAGAAGTCATAAATTTTAACAAAAAAAATGTATGTATGGTCCATCTATTCTGAATTGAAAATGATAAATACGTCTGAGGGAACAAGAAAACGCGGTGCAACTTTATGATTCCATGGGCGTGCTCGAATAATAACTTTTAGGGATAGGTAATAATAAATCATTAACGTCGCTTTTATATTATGACTTTTTTTATTTACATACATATATCGGCATATATGCAAGTCTTTATTTTTAAATTCTTCGTACTCCGCTGTTTATACTTTTGGCCTGATTATATCTTACTTTATATTATACGTTATTTTCATCGTTTCGAAAGGCCTCCAGAAAGCCATGTTTATGAAAGAGGTATTGATTAAAAATATCGATTTTTTTAATGATTGAATTATGACATAAATAAAATGAAAGTTTGTATAATTTAAGCATTTTGCAAAACCCACTTCGGCGTTATTTTACGCGCACGGAATATAAAATATCAAAACATTCACAAAAACAACTTTTTTTTGTATACGATCTGTCAAAAGATAGCGTGGTTATAACCCGTATTTTACCGCCAGCATCAATCAACTCGGTCGGCTGTGTGTGGTGTCTAGTGACTTGTTTCCCTCTACCAGCGTAGCGAAAGTGGCTTTTGGAGTGTAGTTTCTGCCCTCCCCAAAAGTGAGTGAGTTCTGTGGAGGGCGCGGGGTTTTCTTTTTGTTCTTCAGAGAAGAAGGGTGTATGTAATAATTTTTTTTTAATCCCTAGTTTGATGTTAATAAAATATTATATCCTTTTCTTACTTATTAAAAGTATTTTTTTTCAATAAAAATTGGGATATTAAAAAAAGAAGTTTTTGTGAAGTTGTGTTTTTTTTTTAGAAGAAGGATTTATTATGTTGTTGTTTTGGGGAGAAGGGGAAGTTGCGGCTCTGGGGGTAATTTGTGCTTTTTGTAGAATGTTAAAAAGATGTTGTTGTGTGGTAAAATATCTTTTTCAATTTTTTCCCTAGTTTAACATCCTGAGGTTAGGAAGTTTCGGTTTTCTTCCCTTGAGATTCTTGTTGTCTGAGATCTTGTTGTCTTCTCGCGGGTGTTGACTGTCTGGCAGAGCGACTTCATTTATAAGGCTTAAATACGTGTCCGTAATAAATTGCAGAAATTTCCGTTTTTGCTATCTACTATTTTACCACTTTATGATGGGACTTATCTTAGCCAACACGTTCTAAAATATTTTAATACGCCTTACGTTGCACTGAATCGTCCTTTTTGTTGCATTGTTTTCGCAAAAAGTGATCAATTCGGACAAAAACGTTACAATCTTTTCGAAAAACCGCATTGACACGACAGACATACGAATTTCCATTTTGTGATAGTTTCCAATTTTTTTTTTGAGCATTTTCAAATAACTATGAATAACAGTCCCCATTTTCTAATATGTATACTATAATAAAATATAATTACGTGCACATCCACATAATGGTGAGTATAGTTAATCAGTTTTTCATTATACATTTTTTAAAATTTAGTCGCTTAATCTACTAAAATATTCTGAAACGTTAAGATTCGAAAACAATTTTCTGTCTGTCTATCTGTCTGTCTATCTGTCTGTCTATCTGTCTGTCTATCTGTCTGTCTATCTGTCTGTCTATCTGTCTGTCTATCTGTCTGTCTATCTGTCTGTCTATCTGTCTGTCTATCTGTCGTCTACGTGTTTCTATCTGTCCATCGGTCTGTCTATCTGTCTGTCTATATGTCTGTCTATCTGTCTGTGTCTATCTGTCTGTCTATCTGTCTGTCCATCTGTCTGTCCATCTGTCTGTCCATCTGTCTGTCCATCTGTCTGTCCATCTGTCTGTCCATCTGTCTGTCTATCTGTCTGTCTATCTGTCTGTCTATCTGTCTGTCTATCTGTCTGTCTATCTGTCTGTCTATCTATCTGTCTGTCTATCTGTCTGTCTATCTGTCTGTCTATCTGTCTGTCTATCTTTTTTTTTTTTTGGTTTAAGAGAAGGAAAAATCTTTCAAAGACACCGCTATCTTGGAAGATGATGGTCGGTAGTGTGGGATTTCCACCCCACTAAAAAAACCTCCTCCCCCTTTCCCCGTAAGTGATACGGGGAAGACTGGATCGGAACCGCGTTGGCATTGCCTCAATCCAGTCCGTGTTGCGTCTCACGACGCCTGCTCCTAGTTACTGGTCCCTTTCAGCGGTTTTTCTTTCAAAGGCTGCGCATAGGCTGCGACAGCTGACCAGTTATCTTCTTTGTTTGAGCATATAGGTCACCAAGCCCGCGGGGGAGAACCTGGCGCCTATTATTTCTTCGGTGCTGCTCCTGTAGTCCTTCCACCGATCACACTCGAAGAATGTGTGTTCGGCGACGTCAATTTTGTCGGGACAGTATTTGCACGTCGGCGATTGGTGCAGGCTCATCTTGAAAAGATAAGCGTTGAATTGGCCATGGCCCGTCAAGAGTTGAGTCAAGTAGAAGTCCGTTTCTCCATGCTTCCGAGAGAGCCAGCCGCCTGATGTCTAGAATCAGGCGCTCTGTCCATCTGCCCGTCTCTCCCGATGTCCATCGGTTTTGCCACTCACGTAGGGTTTCCTTTTTAGGCTCGCTCTTGCATCGTTTGAGCTGTCGCCATTAATTTTAGCGTTGTAGAGTTTTGCCCTCTCAAACGTTAATAAGTCGATAGGCGCGGCTCCCGCTATGACTAATACTGCCGCTTCGGAGACTGTGCGGTAGGCGCAGGTAACTCTGAGCGCTCCTCGCCGTTGCACTGCCGCCATCTTGCGCCTGTAAGTCTTCTGTTTCAAAATGTCTGCCCATATTTCCGCTCCATAAAGTAAGATTGAGTGCACTTTTTTACTTCTAGTAGTACTCTTCTCTTTTAGTCCGCGGACCGATTGTGTTAGTCAAGATTCTAGATTAGCTGGACACTGTCTTGCTAGCTCTTATGCATGCACTTTCAAGGTGTTCGCGAAAGGACAGTTTATCGTCTATCATAACACCTAAGTACCGCAGTGCCCTTGTTGACGTCAATGTGGTCTCGCCGATGTCCACTTTAAAGGTTTTGGGAACCATTTTTGGCGCGTCAGCACAACCATCTCCCTCTTCTGCTTAGCTAGTTTTAACCTGTGTTGTTCAAGCCAGTCTTCTACGGTGTCAATGGTTGACCGGACTAGGAGTTCAGCCTCCTCTGCGCTGTCCGCCACTATTGTGGCCGCGACGTCATCGGCGCAGCCTTTTAGTTGAACTTGCTTCGGTAGGGAATGTCCAGCAGCTCGTCGTAATTTGCGTTCCACAGGTCGGGGCCCATTACTGAACCTTGTGGTACGCCAGCCGTTATCGGGTATTCCTGAGTACCTTCTGTTGTTTTTACTATTAGCCTTCTGTCGTCCAAGTAGTCATCCACTATGGCTAGATTTTCTTGTCCTACGTTGAACCGGTGTTCCAATGCGTCCAGTATATCATCCCATTTCGCATTGTTGAAGGCGTTCTTTACGTCCAGCGTGAGAAGGATGCATACTTTGCGCGATCGGAGAGTTCCAGACCATGCCTCAGCTGAGATTCCTATGATTTTCTGGATCGCGCCGATCGTTGATCGTCCTTTTCGAAAACCGTGTTGGTTCTCTGCGAGGACGCCGGCACGGTCGATGTCGAGGCGAAGTCTTGACCGGATGAGTTTTTCGAGAAGTTTTCCGGCTATGTCTAACATGCAGAGGGGCCTAAACGAGGAAGGTGTTGGGGGACCCCCCCTTCCCTTTATCCAGGAGCACCAGTCTCTGGCGTTTCCAGATGGTAGCAAATGTGCCGGTTGTGAGGCATGCGTTATATGCATTCAACAGCATATCCGGGAATTCCTGGGCTATGGTTTTGATTACCGACGTTGGGATGCCGTCGGGGCCAGGTGCTTTTCCTGCCTTGAGGGTCTTAGCTGCGTCTTGCAGTTCTTTAACTGTGAAAAGTTTGGTTTCACCTTTCCTTGCGTAATGCCTTTTCTCTCGCAGTGGGTGTTTGGGAAACAGTTCAGCTACGATGTCATCCATTATGGCTGGGGGTTTAGGCGCTACAAGTGAGGCCCTTCCGAGTTTTTTGACGAGGATTTGGTAGGCTTTTCCCCAGATATCCTTATCCAGATCGTTACAAATTTCTTTCCATAATGAAGCTTTGCTGCTCTTTATTGCACGATTCAAATCCTTTTTGGCCTTCTTATACTCGCTTGAATATACGGCTTGGTCAGGAGTGCGTTTTGCGGCTCTTGTTGCTTGGCGACGTAGCTCATGGCATCTTTTCCGGAGTGTAGCGATTTCTGCCTGTCCACCAGTATGCCGACGTTTGGAAGCCTCGGTTTCTCAACTGCGGCATGGAGGCATCACACGAGGCGGCAATTGCCTTCATTGTAGTTTAACACCAGTTTTTCTGTTTCTCTGCCGGTCTTAGGAGTCGGATAGAGTTTGAGAGTTGGCCAGCTTCGTGAAAGGGCTGCTAGTAGAGCTTCTAGATCAAGTTTTCTAGCATTCCACCTTCGTTCTTCAGGGCCGTGTTGCGTTTTTAAGGCTGGCGTTTCATCAACGTTGAATGTGATATGTTGGTGATCGCTACCACTGTATTCTTCGGATACAGCCCAGTTTTGTATTCTGCTGGCGATTCCTGGGGTCCCCAGTGATATGTCAAGAACATACTCTCGATATCCCAGTCTTCTGAAGGTCGCAGTATTTCCACTGTTCAGAATGGTGAGGTCGAGCCTAGCGGCAAAGTCAGCGACTTCATTTCCTCTGGTGTCGGTGAAGTCTGATCCCCATTCAGCGGATTTGGCGTTGAAGTCACCAGCTACGATAGTTTCACCGTTGAACCCGCGGATAGCGTTTTCAACATTAGCCAGCTTCGATCGAAACACACTGATTCCTTCATTGGGTGAGAGGTAGACACTCATGAAATAAGCTGTGGGGGTTTCCTATCCATACGAATCCTGCTCCGCATCCACTGCTGTTGACCGTGACTTTGGTTGTGTTTACAATCCAGATCGCTGCAGTGCCGGTGTCATCTGGGTACCATGTCCCGTCTCGAGGTTTGAGTGCTGCTCGCATATGATACAGACGTCAACCTTGTCTTCAAGACACGCTGACGTAGTAAGTTCTGCGCTAGCACACACCTGTTAAGATTTCCTTGTAGTATACGCGTCATTTTTGTGCTTTCACGGCTTCACCTAGTATAGCGCGAAACGCCTTGCAGGCCCGGAGCCAGAAATGTGGCACAAACTGTCCTTGGCGTCTTTGTCCGGTATGCACAAGAAGCATTAACTTAAGAAGTAACAGCACTTACTTCTGTCTGGTCCTCTACACAAGCGAGTCGGATGCCCATATCCAAGGCATCGAGGGCACCGGGTTACTTTTGTGACCGGTCAGGCGCGGTTGGTCCAACCTATTTTTATACGGGCCTTGTCGAGGGCCGTGGCTGTTTGAATCGTCAATC
>JAPWTK010000125.1:0-107500 GCA_029963805.1 Aromia moschata | reverse complement strand
TTTTTTTTCTTATTTTTTTTTGCTATATATACTGAGATAAGAAGAATCGTGTGTGGAAAAAAAGCGTCACACTGTTCACCTTTTTCATGTATACGATAACTCGAGAACGAGTTAAAATATCAACTTGAAATTTAGACTAATTATGTTCTATACCGAGGTCTGAAGCTGATTAGATTCTGAGCTTAATCGATTTGGGGGCTGGGGGATAACTGGGGGTATTTCTCTTTTTTCTTTGTCTATAGGTAATTCGCAAACCATACAATTGCAAAATCTGTAAAAGTTATGGTAATTTGAATTTTCATTTCGTTTTTGAGATCTTATAATAGTTGGTTATAAAAACTAAAAAGTTTTTGTATTCACTTCGTAATTGTTAACAAAAATAGTTCGCAAACATATTGCAAAACGAAAGTATTGTATACTGTTGACTACACAGGTGAAGGAAATGGCTGTATATCTGAAATAATGTATATGTGTTAGAGTACCAAGCAAATATTGCTTTGTGCAAGAACATCACCAGATAAAAATCTAAAATCTCCTAAAATAGTAGGTACTCATTTTGTGACCTCACAGGCTTGTGATCTAACAATAAGGCAAGAATGCGGACGCCTATGAAACTTAACTGTCCTTTCAGTGCATATTTATTAAGCCCATTTGGCATAATAGCGACGAAAATCGCTTCGTATTTCTATAAAATATTTGGTCTGATCACAAAAGTGACCGAACTGATTTTTTAACATCTTAGATAACATTAACGTAATCAACCTAATAAATCACTCTATAATATATATCTCTATCATGTAATGTTTATAATCTATTACTCTGCAATATAAACTTTATAGTAATTACTTACCGTTTAAGATAATGGCTAACAAATAACATTTAAAAAATAAAAAATCTAATTTCCACTGTATTATTGCTAAATATAATCAGCAGCAAATTTAATCACAATATACAATGTGGTTCTAAAACATATGGTCAAAATTAGAGGACATGTAGAGCAGGTTAGAAGATGATGAATACCTTAACAATGTTTTTTTTTTATTACTTCCAGAGATAGTTACACCCCCATCAAATGGGGGTATGCCACTGAGGATTAATTTTCTTCGTATCTGGACAGCTATTGATATAAAGCGGCGAAATTTAGTACTGTCTTTATATTTTTATACAGCCACATTATTAGCGAGACGCTACAGTATATTTATTTACTCAATAAACGATACCTATATATATTTAATAATATACTTTTAATGAAAAATTAGTGTAAAAATGTCCTTACTATAAACTGTATCGGGACGGATGTACTTTCAAATATTTTGTATTTTCTTTGAACAAATATTAATGTTATTGGTTCTTCAGAAATGAAAATGTAACTATTTATATTTTCATTTCCAAAGAATCGATATCAAAGACAAGGCATAAGATTCCCTGACTCTCAAAAGGTTAAATTTCAAATCTAAAAGTTTTTGGCATTACCACTTCACTTTTCACTTGTCCTACATATAAGAAGTTGGTAAGTAAACATTCATTTCATCAGCACACAAATAAAATAAGTACAGTTGACTACACCACCACCCCGACAGGTTTTTTTGGTTGCTGAATCCAAATCCATTGTCGGTTTAAACCCATTACATCATAGTTTGTCTCTAACCTTAATCTTAAAAATCCGCCTAAAACCTCTCTCTCTAAAAAGATTGCCAATACAAGGTTGAATAGAGTGTCTAATCATTGTCATAAATCATCAGTATAAATAGAAAGATTGCGATTTTTTGACTTTAGATACCATTTAGAGGTCTACAGAAGCCCAGCATTAATCCCACAACACTATAACATCATATAGTATACCCTTAAACCCAATAACTCAATAGTCCAGTGTATTCATGAAACTAGAAACCACGTATGTCGGGGGTTCGTGAACAAACAGCCTCAAACTCAATACCTCCATGGCCTTAAGGGGCTGAGAGTCAGAATCGTCTCAATAACCTCATAACCCATAGCCTTGAACCCTATAATCCAATAGCCAAGGGCGTAACCAGTAGTTATCTTTGGGGGGGGGGGGGGGGGCGCTCAATGCAGATGAAACAAAAAAAGCCAAAAAAAAAAGTCACTACAGCCAAGGGCAACCGCATTCCCCCGAGTATTTCGGTTTTTACTTGACCCTTTGGGGGGGGGGCGATCGCTGCAGATTAAACATAAAAGCCAAAAAAAAAGGTCACTACAGGCAACGGTAACCGCATTCCCCCGAGTATTTTGGTTTTTACTTGACCCTTTGGGGTCAAGTTACTGGCTACGCCCTTGCCAATAGCCGGATAGCTACGCACAAGATTTTTTAGCAGACAACCTCAAACTCAAGAACTCATAACCCCATAGCCTGAAAATCTGTAAGCTAACATTAATGGTAAACCTACTAATACTAACCTTATTACTAATAATACTATTAACTAATCCTATATACTAACTAATACTATACTAACTAAACTAATATCAATCATATTTCTTCAACTCTAATAACTTTTATTTTTTATTTGTTCAGTTTAGTTGTTTAGTTTATTTGTTTAGGTTGTTTAGTTGTTTATTAGGTTTATTAGATTTGAAGAAATGGGGTTGAGGTTTATTGGATTTGAGAACCTTTGCTCATAGATCTTCAGGCTTTGGCGTTATTGCGTTTGAAGTTGTTGAAAAACCTTCGATATATGTAGTTTCTAGTTCTATATACACAGCTACCGGGGTATTGGGTTATTGAATTCAGGGCTACAGGGGCTAAGAGGTTTACTCTGAGAATTCTGACTTTTAGGCCCTCAAGGTGACAGGGTTATTGAGTTTAAGAATATCTCACCAACACACGTGGACGGTTTCTCCCGGACTATTGGGTTGTTCGGTTTAAGGAGACGGGGTTGTAGGGTTTTTGGGTTCCCTCTAGTTTTCCATTGACCACTAAGTGGTATCTTATGACAAAAAGTAACAATAGCACTCTTTATTCTATGTATACCATTGGAACAAACTGTGGCATGATGAATTTACGAAGATTTATTTATTTTAGGGGCAAATCATCCGCGGATTCGTATTCAATAACTCAAAAAACATATGGGTATGGTGGTATAGTCTACTATGTAAATAGCACTAATTTTATTCATGTGCCGGTGTTATTTTTTGTTTGTTATCATTTCAAAATTTTGTATATTTTATCTGGAAAACTGTGAAAATTATGGCTTATATAATAGTTTGTTGTGTAGTTGGCACACCGTATTCGGAATATAATTAATGTGCTTAAGCACTGAGATGAGCTCTGAACCCGCGCCGTTTCATAATAATCAATTTCTCATATTAAATGTTAATTAGAAAGTCAAGCGTGCAGAATGTAACATCAAATTCTTCCGACGCGGAAAAAGGAAAATGCACCTGCACGAATAAAAACCCACGAACCGTTATAAATATTATACACCTACGTTAACGTGTGTGTATGTGTGTGTGTACACCAGATGAGCATGAACCGCTAACATTGGGATCAGTGGCGCTTCGTGAGTTCGTGGAAATATGTGGACAGCATGAAAAAAAAAAAAAACATTTAAATTTCGAGTTGGCCTTGCAAAAGTTATCGAATGATTTGCCATTTTAATGACAGTTCAGTTACCGAAATCGTTTGTGTCGTAATGGCTTATAAATTAGAGCTTAGAAAAAGCGTTTATAATTCAGTTGGGCAGATGCCTACACATCAAATAGTCCGACTTTTTGAAAATCTACCACTCTATTATATATATTTTACCGCGCCTTAATCTTCCGAAAAGTGAAAGACCTAGACTGTTAACTGGACATAGAGAAATTCAGTTAATCGGAAGTGCCAAGAATTTAATTGTAAAGTCATTGAGAAAACTTTCACGGCGCGGCGTTATAGTTTTCTAAGGATATAATTTCTAGAGAACTGAAGAAAAGAGGTGAAGAATAAAAATCGTAAAAAAAGAAATGTCAGAAATATACACCAAATCAGTTAGCTCGAATACCGAAATGTTGCCGTGCTTAAGATTCCATACCTTACGTGGGACGAGTTAGAGGCGAAGCTGTGGGCAGTCAACGTTATATTCACAATTGCTTAACAAAATTGATTAATATTGTCCACCAGAATCATGCAAGATGATATTATGTTTTGGCTGGACTTGGCTTCGTGTCGTTATGCACGCAAATCTCAAAATTACCTAAATGCTCCCAATATACCTTTTCACTAACGACAACCCCTAAATTTACCGCAGGCTCGGCTATTTGAAGATTTCTGGGCCATTTTGTCTCAACAATTAAGACAGCGGATTTTTAGGAAAATTCGGGAGATTAATATTGAAATGGTCGGAAATTTTGTTGTTTATAAAGCTGTTAATTAAAATTGTATAAAGAAATTTGTGCCAAAAACTTTTGAAACATACGTTAGTAGGAGACAGAAAATCTTAAATATCATTATTTAACACTTTCCAGTTTAGTCTAGCTCCTTTAATTTCATTACATTCATCTTAATGCCCAGAATTGATCGCTACGCATTATCTTAACGGATTCGTCGTGCACACCGCAAAAATCAAGCAGGTCTCAATGCGTGGGTCACAATGCCTTCCTGAGGATGCTAAAACCCTTTCCGGCTCACCTCGAATCGTCCATCTCCTTCAGATCCTCATTCTCATCTATGATTGAAGCCCAACTTTGAGTAACTGTAAATGCATAGGGAGAGCATGGATGCATTAATTTTTAATCTTTTACCTAATGAACAAGAGGTATATTTCATCTATACTGCCGTACTCTTGATTATAATCTGTTAAACAGCCCTAAATATCCCCAACATAATTCCAATCCCAGAAGACAATTCAGTGGGAATATCTGATGATGTTGCATAAGGCAACGTTTGGCTAGAACCCTATCTGGAACTGTATCTGTAGTTGAATCATCGAGGTCATCCTCATTAAGAAGAAATCAGAAGCCAAACATTCAATATCTCTCGAAATTTCCACCAAAACGCAATTAAATTATTCTTCCATGATACATGCTCATTCATGAAAAGTCCGTTTCTTGTTATTTGTGAAGAAAACAAGAAACTTGCAGGTACTATTTCTATCATTTACAATTTTTACGAGTATAGAACTCATATTACCTACTATTACAAAACTAAACCACCAGTTGCTAGCTGGTATTATAACTTTGTTACATCAGATTATTAGTGAATATTTTATATTGTTAGTAACAAATACACAATATTCGATTACATAATTCATTGTGTAATGAAATAATTAATGAAATAATACAGAAGTACTCGTAGGTACTCAATGCAATTCACAAAGAGTTATCCATTTTTATATTTAATTGTCCCTAACTTGTTGGGTAAATAGTCCCCATTCTGCCATATCTGAGGAGCCGCTACTGGTTGGAATCCGTGACTTTATGATTAAAATTTAAAATTTACTTCATAAGTGGCTAATAATAATTGATCGCACAAATGATAAATTATCTAACTAGGTGTGTAGTAACGTACTCGTAATAATGGTATAATACCGTGTAATGTCCACATTTTAAACTAATTTAAAAAGTTAGCGTAATGAAAAGGCTATAATATTATAAATTTCATGCGTTTAAACGTATCCAATCCAACTGTGTCCATTGCAACACCGGTTCCACAAGCAAATAAGAAATATCTAACAATGTTAATAGAGATTCAGTTGGATTTGCGAGAAAAATCCATTTGATTTTTTTATTCTAGAGATGTATGAGGTGTGTAAATTAAGTAATGAGACCGATATTATTAATTTTTTTTATTCGAATAGAATTACAATTCAGTATTGTCTACTTCAAAATAACTTCCTTGGGAAGCCACACAGTGCTGGAGACGGTTCTTCCATTCCTCATAGCAGTGCCGAAACTCATATACTGGAATAGTCTTCAGCTGGTCGGTTACAGCCGTTTGAATGTTTTCTATGGTCCCAAAACGATGTCCCTTGAGGTAATTTTTCAATCTCGAGAAGAGAAAAAAGTCACAAGGACTCAGGCCAGGTGAATGAGGAGGCTGAGGAGCCACAGGAATGTTTTTACTTGCTAAAAACTCGTTTTTCGTGAAAACAGTTTTTCAAGAACCTCTGTAAATGTGTTGATTTACTGTTTGGCCTGGAGACACAAACTCTTTGTGGACAATTCCCTAGCTACGTATAAAAGCAGATTAGCATGCATTTTATCTTCGACTTGCTCATTCTTGCTTTTTTGGGTCTTGGAGAGGTTGAAGGCTTCGAACTTTGGGGCTACAACAGTAGAACCAAAATAAGTACAGACGCTCCACCATAAACTGTAGTTAAACTTAAGGAATCAGGACTAAGGAATTACTAGCCTGTACGGCACATAAGCATCCCATACGTAATGTAATGTAATGTAGTCAAACTCTGTTGAACAGTGGTGTGATTCAAGTTTAACTCTTCCCTGATCTTGTCACAACTGACGCACTCGACATTTCCGAAGAAGGCCTTGTGGTTCACTTTATTGACCTCTTCCTTTGAGAATGCCTAACCGCCAAACCTAGGCCTTGAAAACACGCCGTGTGTTAAGTTTGCAAAGTATCCGTTGCTTTCCAATGAAGCACCTATGCACCGCCATACATACGCACTAGAGAACGTTCGAACAGTCACGAACAAACAAATGACTCATTCAAATAACAAATTCATCATTCCAATCGCCGGACAATGTCCTATACTTAATATTTTGAACTATTTGAAATTCTGATGAAAGATTTGACACGTCTACAAATCAATCAAATATCAACAAATATATTTTTAATGTATGTTTTAGTAAGTTTTGTTGAGAAGAAAGTATGGATGGCAGTTTAATATTTTACAATTATGCGGGAAAAAATTAAAATAAACTAATAGACTCCAACAAACACAACAGGAACAAAAGTATTTTTCGTGAAACTTTTTGGCCGAATACCGAATACAGAAACCCGTTAGAAATCTTTAGGCCGAAAAACATTAAAATGAGGCAAGATATTTTGTAATACAATTTTTTTAAGTTTTTATTTATCCTTTATTTCTTTTTTTTAGGTAGATGCTTAAATTATTTCAGCACAAAGCACCAAAGAGAACACTAGGAGGGAATATTATTTATTTATTATTTAAAAACATTCGATGACAAAAGATGGAAATAATACATTATTAATGAAGTTTCCAAGAATTTTGTTCATTCTGGTGCTTTGAGATTTTATTTATTTTACAAAACAAATTTGCATTTAAACAAAAAAAGAATCATTATTTTTCCGAATCGTACATGCATAACTTTCACGATAAGCCTAATGTACGTCTTTTCTTTAAATAACGACTGACTAAAACGGGCAACTCGTGTTGAAATATCGTTTAAATTAAATGACGTAAATATTAAGCTTTTCCTAAAAAGAATAAGCAAATAATGTAAAATCGATCCTTTTATACTAAATGCCGGTAGTTTATCAAACGCCTAGGCTTTTCATGAATAATCTGGTACGGTAGACGTTTTTTCAAAAACAATTTCGCAAGTTTGGTTTGATGTTTTTCTACTTTTACAGCCTTCTACTTAGATCTAGTAACCATCCCCTAAAATAAGAAGTGAGTCCCATACTTCCTTACGGAAATACGAGAATTTTCCACCAGCCTGGAGTACACACTGTTGACCTAATATACTCTCAATCGTCATCTATAAAATGTTTCTTCAAAGATATTTTCGTTTACTTCGGAAAAGTTATTAAATGATGACAAAAAAAAACTTCAAATGAAGTCCTAACTATAATAAAGCTTAGGTCTAAAGCTGAAGTCATATATAATAAAACTTTTTGAAAATAGTAACACATTTTTTTTACGTTTCGTACTTAAGCCTGTTTATAGAACATATGCATAAGTAAATATACACATCTGTTAGTATAGCACAAAACAGGTTATCTTTTTCGTAATTTTTTTATGAGTTTACTTTTATTTGTCTACTTGTCCCACCTACCACTTCGTCTTATTATGCTTTCAAAAGCGATATCTCATTTTTATCTGATTGGGGTTGCAAACCGATAAGTGAATAAAATTGGGTCTGTGGAATCGTTACTCCTGACAAAATCAATATTATTTTCAGATACCTTTAAGTAAATATGACCCGATGTTTTGTAGAAAGTAAAAAAGTAATCAAACTTGTAGACAATTTAATATCTCCCTACATACATTCTCCACCAGTGTATTAATTACAGAATACATATGCAGTGTCGTATGAAGGGACTAGCATCTAATCAATTATACGAGGGGCCGTCAACTTTCTCTCTGCAGATTCTACATGAATATGTATAAGATACACCACCTCATACCATTGAGGTGGTGTATACCATTAGGGTATCTTATTAAATATATATAGATATATAGTATATAATAATTTTGGCCTCTATAGTGTACAATAGAGGCCAAAAGACGGAGATAGACCAATTATACTAAATGTTAATCTAGATGGAAATATAATACTTTCGGCCTATTTTCCAGATAATGATTCATAATTGTCCCATTTTTAATCGAAATAAAAAATGACAGTTTTATAACAGATAAAAGTACATTTTTTCATGGGCGGTCATTCGCCATCAGTTATCCTAAAATGTAGGCTTTTTTTCATATTCAGATTCAGTGACCAAGAAAACCCCTTAGAACATATACCTACGAGTATATGTAACTTTAGTCCTGATTTCTTACTGTGGTCGATCATCTTGAATGTACCATATTGGATCCACCATATTGCAATTAAAGTTTGCTGAAAAGTACTGAATTACTGCCCAGGAACTGTATGATAAGTATACGAAAATTAGTACCATCATTCTGCGAATTACGCCAGCAAAAAAAAGTTAACACAATAAGTGATGATATGCTTCTCTTTATTTGTTGGTGTTTATTTATTATGGAGTTGATTTTCAATATTAAAGAATTGAAAATAGGAAATATAAATGTAGTAATTACAAAAACTATTTCTCTCCTGTTGGTCACACACCCAAAACGTCCAAAATATTAATTGCAGACTCTTCAAATTCATACTTGAAGTACCAGACGAGGAGCAGTTATCAGCTAACTTAAGTAATTTTAATATTTTGTATTTTCAGGGCACGCCGAAGATATGATTTGATTCGTTTAACTTTAGATGACGTGTGATATAATGGCCTTTTTTTAAGTATTCCTTCGAGATGACAAAAAATCATAAATCAAAACGTTTCGCAATTATAAAGGAAGGATGTTCTCTGATCCATGTTTGATTGTAAATATGTACAAACAAAGACGAACAAAAATGGATAGTAGAAGACCACTTATATATATATATCACCCTAGGAAATTGCATCTTTACATATTGGCGATACATGTGTAGAAGAGAATAAATTAAAAGACACCAGTAAGGACAGACAAAGGCAACTGTCTAACTAGATGCCACAGTGTTTCACCTTATGCGTATTAGAAGTATGAGACCTACGCATAACAGAAACTGGAAAGTGAAGTGGAGAGACACCGCCCATCACCTATCGAATTTGAGTGAGTGGGACTCAGTACTTTTTCGCAGCTACGAGGGTGTACATGGAATTAGCTGTATGAAACGAAAGTCTTACGTAATTCTGACTTACAATTATCCCATACACTTAAAAGAAGTGTACGAACATAATTGTATTTATTTTCAAATTTTTGTATTCCTTAACTAACCGTTCTCAAGAAAATAAATTAAAAAATTAAAAAATAAAAACATAAATCAACCCGATTATAAGACTAAAGACAAGAAAAAATGCCTATTGAATAAGTGGTTCAAAAATGTCGCCCCTTTGTGCTTCGCAAAAAACCTAGTCTATGGTAAAAACTCAGTTCTTACGCGTGCTAACACTTCAGGGGAAATATTATTTAGGACTTGTACAATTCTGGCCCGTAAATCATTTAAATTTCATGGTCTTTAATGTTCATGTCCGTAAACAGTTTGTTTTATTTGTTAAATATTTGTTGGCATTTAAGGAACCGTTTATAAAAAATGGTCCAACGATGGAATCGCCTAAAATACCAGCCCAAACATTTAACTTCTGCGGATAATGCGTACGCACAGGAATACGCAGGTGCTTATTTTCCGTAGACCAATAATATACCACCGTATACCAATAATATATCCGTGGACCAAAAACGATATAATAATTGAATTCACACGTGCGCATTATAATTTATGGGCGGGGCGTCCCACCTACATATTTTATTGCTACCCTATCACGAAAGACAGAGAATAACGGTCATAAAAGTTTTAAAATGACATACCAGTCTGGCAACTATGGATATAATATTTCTCTGTCAGTTCCCTTTATTTGAAGAGTTACTTCTTTTCTATCTTTTAACGCTCGACTTTGAAATCTTGGACGTTCCAACCCTGTATATGGCAATGGTATATTCCCGTACATGGTATAGGTTCCCATACATAAATTCCCATACTGAATATACTGGAGACGGCTTAAGACAATATTCATCATCTGTGTTGATCAAGAGTGGAGGGATTTTGCTCTGAAAAGACATAGAAATTGCTTTTCCTCAACTGTGGCTGAAGACTACATCAAATACTGAAACACAAAGACTGAAGTAAATTTTTCAGTCAATCAAAAATGAAAACATAACCTCAACACCAGAAAATATTGTCATTAGGGAAGACCAAGAAATAATTTATAATGTGGCCCTTCATCATCAATGCTCGGCAGTATACAGCGCAAACTGTGGCTGATTTTTTCGATTGGTGGGGCTGGGAAGTGCTTTACCATCCATCGTTCTCCCCAAACTTAATCTCTTGTGACTTTGACTTGATTCCTAAGACGATGGAACCACTTCGTGACATTCGCTTCAGAACTGTTGCAGAGATTCTTCAGGCTGTGGACCGCTCCATTAGACCTATCAACAGAACAGGCGCTGCTAAAGGTATCCTTCCACTTCCACATCGCTGGCAACGTGTTGTACACAATGCTGGTGACTACATTGAAGGACAGTAGAACTTGGTAACATGTATCTCTTTTGTATCCGTTCTTCATCACTATTACGGGTCTCTTTTACAGGGTGTCTAGATACTTTTGACCAACAGTGTATGAATATATGTTGAGTTAGTTAGTTTAGAGGTCGTTGCAGTTAGACACGAAGATGTAACGTACCGCTTTACGCGGCAGTATGTCAATTTTGACATAGTCCGTGCCTAAAGCAACGCACTCTTTTGTTGTTGACATGAATTATATCGCGCCGTAACTTCTGATAAGCTTTTAACCGTTATTGAGTGTGGGTAAAGCGAACTAGCACATAAAGGTACTATATTTCTGTCAACTATATAAAACATTCGTGGTAATTACCCATTTTACATATAAATGGAGTAATAAGTTAGTTGCGTGTTCCTGCTTAGTTCGACACAAGTTCTATGGTTGTAATAATTTGTTATCGCGCCAAGACATCGATTATTTCACCAGTCAGTGCGGGCAACAGATAAGAAATTTATAGAAATCCAGACAGAAAATATAAAATAACAAAGATAGAAATGTGCGTGGGCACCTATCCGGGACAAGTGCATATATTTTATTTGCTTTTTTTACGTTCCGATCGTATCTAATATAATTTAACAATGTGTTGTAAATATTTGAAACGCTAACGTTTAACGTTTATGTTACCTTTCGGCTACGGTTTCATTATTATATATCGCTTCTGTATTAATAATTAGTAGTTTTTAGCTCTAGGTTGTTGCATATTTACGATCTATTCACCTTTGCTGTAGTAACATTGCAGTGTAACAAAATACACTTTTGTTACTTGTGCACATTCGTATCAGATATTCAGGATATGAATAATTTCTTTCAGGCGTTCTTAATTTTCCGACTCAATTAACCTCAAAAGCAATATGTAGCTGTGCACGCCTCACAGGCAATTTGTAGGGTAAATCCGGGCGAGATAACTCACCATTTTTACAACCCAACAAAAATATTACTAAACGTTATATAAGGTAATTCCGGTAAATGACAAAAACCTCCTTCTGTCAAACTGTTTTTACTTTAATGAGATGAACATGATAATTTTGTGAGCTTTCGACAGATTATTAAGCTGACAAAGTATGAGCTGTATTAGTCTTAAATTTAAACTAATGAGTTCTGTAATTTAAAGGATAATGATCTGTTTAAACTAATGGTATCATAAACGCTGTGTTGCAAAAAAAAGACTTAGGAAGCTTCACATTTTAACCATCCCTATACAGACTACGTGCTAGCTGCAATAGTTCGCGATTTGAAATAATAAATAATAGGAAATTTACAACCAGTTATATTTATCAGCATGCTTATGTTCGATGGTCCACTTATTTGCGAAATTAAGTAAAGTTAAAGTGATATTGATAACAGCATCGTAATGATCGACATTAAATAAATATTAGAGTCATGCAAAACCCAAATTGTCATGTAGAGAGAGGAAAGAATATGCGCCATCTTACGTGAACAATGGGGCTAGCTGGTTTATCATATTTTGGTAAAGTTGGAACTAATAATATGCCCGTAAGTTATACGGTCGTCGTCCTTTGGAAACGATAATGTAACAAAAAATGTTTCACATATATAACAAATATATAAACTATACAAAATTGTGGGCCTATAAAAAAACTATAGGCCAACTGGTTTGTTTCTTTTCGAAAGGATGTAAAAACAGTGACATTTCATTTTTGGCAGAACAACTTGGTAAGAACTCTGTGGCAACCACACTATAAAAAATGTGTGTTTAACTACTAAACTTTTCTCGATGCGCGTTTCGCCAACTAAGTTGGCATCTTCAGGAGATGATTAAAACTAAATTATAACCTACACAATCTACGCTCTATTTATACTTAATCTGCCGTTACGGTTCACTGAACCGTAACATCTGTCTTGTCTATCAGGGCAATCAGTGGACTGTTGGGTATTGGACCATTGTCCTTATTCGCACTAATGTTACATTTAATGATTTCTAAACTGTCAAAAGCATCCAACTGTCTACTGTTTGTTGCATTTCTAATTAATTTTAAATTATTTATGTCTATCCTATAACAAGAATTTTCCGTTATGCCAATATACTATTGATCACAACCTTTACAACTTGCTTCGTATATTCCCGACTTTTCGTTATTGCTAATTTTATCTTTGGGATTTCCCAAAAGCGTCTGTAGTTTATTTTTAAAACTATAAACCAAATCGATATTAACATTTTTAAAAACTTTATCTAGTCCGCGGGAGAATTTAGGTTCATATGGTAAAGAAGCAAATTTCGAATTGTCAGTATCTCTACGAAAAGTCTTGGAATTGTACAGGGCTCTCTTAAATGGATGCTTCCTTTATTAACGTATCTATTAAATGGACTGAGTAACCGTTATTCTTAGTTTAGATTTTTCGTTCAAACCTCTCTTTACTGAGGGGAACTTAACAAACGGTGAATTAGAAAATTAAAACTTGCCATTTTATGTTGAAAAGAGAGGCGTGAATCGTTGGGGATATATTAAGTCGCGGTTCCTTTCCTAATATATGTCAAATTTAACTTATCTTCATTATTTCTAATAACTAAAATGGTAGCTGTTCATTGCGTTCCATTTCATATGTAAATTTTATGGTAGGGAAACGGTTATTTATTTAACAACAAAATTATCTAAACTGATTTTTTTATCAAATACCTTTTTTTATAAAATTGCAATTTTACCAAATTGTTTTTGTATCAAATACCGCGAATATTTTGCGCTATCTATCTCTAACTACCCTGGGTTACTGTAACTGTAACACATGTTAAATATTTATTCCCGGAGCATTTAAGTACAAGTACAAAAGTCATCAAATCTGTTTATGAATAGAGAGATGGAAATAACGGTTATGTCGAAGCTCAAAACGAACGTCAAACTTTTGACAAGTGACTGTCATATAGGTAAAATAAATAATAACTGTCATATAATGTAACAGTTATGACAATTAAATAAGGTTATCCATTTAAGATATTGTTTGTATATATAGATAATAAGAAATAGCCTCAGTAACGGCGGAGGAACAGTATGTCTTTGAAATAAATTACGCGCTCGCGGTTGTACCGAATAATGTACAGAAATAAATTAGTGTTAGTAATTAAGTGTTTAATCCGTATTTGTCTTTAGTTAAATAAGCGAGTGCGATAAATAGTTAAAAGTGCGATTTGAATTTTCACCTTACGAACCCGTAGTGAACAAAACGTTACATTGTCATGAATGGGTGTGAAAAAAAACTAACAAATAAACCATTTAAATAAATAAATTAAGTGAAATGGCTTCTAACCAAGTTTTATTAAAGGACCTTAAACTGGCGGATTTAAAAAAGGAACTCGAAGAACGGGAGTGCGAGACAGGGAAAAAAGGCAGATTTGCAAAACAGATTTAGAAAAGCTCTGGAAAATGAAGGTGAAAAACCCCGACACATTTTAATTCGAAATTGTCGGTGACATAAATTCGGCGTTGCAAAGTTTAGAACAAAAATTTCTGGCAAGTTCGGGAAATTTAAATGAAAGCCTGGAACAGAAACTTAAAGCAAATGGTAGCAACCGAGAACATAAATTTCTGGCAAGTTCTGGAAATTTGGAAGAAAGCCTGCAAGAGAAGCTAGAGGAAATTCGGGAAAATTAAAACAGACGTTATTAGAAAACTTAGATCAAAAACTATTGGAATACAACTTTAGAAAAAATTACGGAAAATTCTAGTTGCCTCCAGAGACAAATAGGCGAATATGTGCACGGAAAATTTGGGGAAATGGAAAATAAGTTAGTTACCGTAGAAGATGAATTCCAGAATAAGTTTCTAGAAAAAGAAAGAAAAAATTTCAACTCTGAGTTTAGAAGGCGGGGTACAACAACGAATGGTCAATACCGTGCTGAAGTCACCTGGTAGCGACATTGACAGGTTGAGTAAACCCGACACTAGCAGTTATATGGAAATTTCGAAAATCTCATATGAAACCACCACAGTTTGATGGTAAGAGTTCCTGGGTTAATTATCTACGGCAATTTTAAGCTGCAGCGAAGGCAAATGGTTGGTCGTTGGCGGAGAAGGCCACAGCACTGACGTTGCGCTACGCGGTGATGCCACAGATATATTGCAAACACTTTCGCTTGAAGAACAAGAGGATTACCATCAACTTTTCCGACATCTGGAAGTAGACATGGTCAGTCCCATCTCGAGCATGTCTACCACTCGCAATTGAAGAACCGATCTCAGAAAAATAACGAATCACTGCAGGAATTCTAAGCGGACATAGCGCGGTTAGTTCGTTTGACATATTCATCTACGCCGGAGAACGTAATGGAACGACTAGCCGTGCAGGCGTGTTTAGATGGCCTGCGCGATACTGAGACCCGCCAAGCTCTGATTCTCGCTCGTCCCAGCAACTTAAAGGATACTTTGGCGCGAGCTTTGGAGTTTAAACCTGCTAAACAAAGTTGCGGGGGTCAAGTTAAGGTTCGTGGGATGGAGGAAAATGGTGAAGAAGGAATATGCAATGAAGCAGAGATTAGGCGAGTCGTAGGAGACCTGCTGGATAAAAGACAAATTCGGTGGCGGAACTGTGCTAAGGCAAACCACACTCGCAGTCGCCACACTGAAAAGAAGAAAGCGCCGCCATCGTCTGGAACGAATGTCGTGATACGGAGACTAACGGTGGTGAATGACGATTGGCAACTGGAGGAGCTTTTAAAAGATCAAGAGGATGAGCCGAATTTGAAACCCATTGTGAACTGGAAGAAAGAAGGTCGAAAACCCACTTCGGAAGAGGTATCACAGCACTCGCCAACAGTAAAGTCGTACTGGTCTCAGTGGAATTCCCTCGTCTTAAGTGATGGACTCTTAATATGCGTTCTGGAGAAAACAGATGGTACCGAAAATGAGTGAAAATAAGTGATAATCCCCAGAAACAGAATGCCTGAGAATACAACATGGGTAGTCCGTTTGAAAGAATTGCCATCGATGTAGCAGGTCCATTTCGGGAAACAGATAATGGAAATAAATACAACGTCGTCGTGATGGTAATCCATCACGACGCAAATGGGTAGAAGTAAATGGATAGAATCTCAGAAAATGGGTAGAAGCGTATGCCCTTCCAAACTAAGAGGCTTCTACTGTGGCAGACGCTCTCATTAAGGATTTGATTTGTCGACTTGGTGTACCTCTGGAATTACACTCGGACCAGGGAAGAAATTTCGAGTCGACTCTGTTTCAGAATGTCTGCCGCATACTCAACATCCATAAAACAAGGACGACTGCACTGCACCAGCAGTCGGATGGAATGGTGGAGCGAATGAATAGGACCATTAACCGGTACTTATCCAAAGTAGTCTCCGACCACCAGAGGAACTGGGACCAGTTTCTCCACCTGTTCCTGCTAGCCTACCGGTCTTCAGTCCACGATACAACGGGGACCTGAAGTTCGGCTGTACACTAGGGGACGACGTGGCTGGAGAGGACTACGACAGAGAATGGACGACATCCACGAACGAGTCCGTTCGAGTATCCAGAGTCCCAGCGACCGCATGAAGGAGACCTATGACATCAACGCCAACGATGGAAAGTACAACAACGTCGTCGTGGATCATCTCCAAAACTTCAAAGCTCCTGGGAAGGTCCATATGAGGTCGTCACCTAGATTAACGATGTCGTCTACCGGATTCAGAAATTACCAAGAGGGAAACCCAGGGTGGTCCACTTCAACCGTTTGGCTCCTTTTGCAGGAAGCAATGAAGAGCAAGCTGAAGCCAGAGTTCTACACGTCAGGCCGCCAGAGAGCGAACTCTCTTTTGAAGAATTCATGTTGCTAAAGAGACATCCAAAAAAAACGTCATTCAAAATTGGCGAGACATAAAAAAAGACGTATATATATTCTTAATCGAATTTATAACCTTACTTACTTGTCAAGACTGTCACATTATATGACAGCCATTGTTTATTTTACAAATTGTGACAGTCACTTGTCAAAAGTTTGACATAACCGAAAAGCTTAGACATGACCGATATTTCCATCTCTCTCGTTCATAGCCAAAATTGATGACGTTTTTTTTTTATTTTTCTATAAATTCTAACGGCCAGAAAGCTCGTTACGGTGTAACACGAGAAGAACCACGTGACTTGTTTAAGACTCCTGATTTTTTGTCTTGCCTAAATGTCTAAAACCTAGTCGAACTGAGGGATATGCTCTTGTCCCAGAATATAAGCAGTGTGACCATACCGAAGACAGACAGCGGACTAGAAGTCATTTTCTGGTTTACTGGAATCGAAATTCTGGTATGCTGCTACAACTCCAGGAGATCGCCCAACGAAAGGGACTGTTTCTTCTACCAGATGTCCCGATACAAGAATGGGCCATTCTGCAGGTGTCGTCACAGGCCAGAAGATGACACAATTCGAGACGAAATGTCTTTAAGGAGGGGCTGTGTGGCGAGCGCATGGCACAATTACAATTGTGACAGTCAGTTGTCAAAAAGTTTGACATAACCGAAAAGCTTCGACATGACCGCTTTTTCTATCTCTCTCGTTCATAGACAACTTTGATGACTTTTTTTAGATGTATCTTTATTTTGTCTTAATGTAGGACGTCATGCCTTCCCTAAACAACTATTAGGCAATAAATGTAACTGAGGCTTACACGGTTTTATAACATTTTCTTTAAATATAATACGAACTTTTCGTGCTAGTCCGTAATAGATGACTAGTTTAAATACTTATGAGAATTTTATAACAAGGAACTCTTTATAGGCTTAAATTAATGACTTAAAAATCCTATTTTGGACAAAATCAGTTCTTAGAAAGTGTTGAGTTGACTCGTCTTAATTTCCAAAAATATCGCGTACATACTGAATATGTTTAGATTACAATAAAATTAACGTTTTTAACCATACGGCTGGTAATAGTTGTAATAATAGACATATGTAATTACGAAAAATATCATTTATTTGAGATGCTTTCATTTTATTTTCATATTTACTTAAAACGAAAACAATTTTTTTATACAAATTATTTTTTAGTATTCATCATTCACAATTCGTAAAGATTAGATAGTCTATCGTTCAGGGAGTACTCACTCATACTTTCCATGAAGGTTACACGATAACCAATAGTATAGTAAAACATCTATTTTTGTAACGGATATACCGAAACAAAGTACGAGAATTTTACGAACAGGAACAAAATAGTACTCTGATAAAAATGCGATACAGAAACATAGGCGTAGGCGAACACATTTTTTTAAGGCATAAGGGACGAAAATAAATAGGGACCACATCACATCAGATAAATGCACCACGGCGAAGTAAAATGAGAATTTAAATAAAAAATAGTCTATTTTGCCCTATAAAGATAGAGGGCTTTTGAGATCTACTTGTGACCATTAAATAACTCATTTACCCCGTCCAAAAGAAAAACCATGCAAAATCAAATAAATAAAATTTGATAATCATTTTAAGCAATTTTTTTATGAAAAGTTCTATCAACGAAAATTTCTCGGCTGCTCTTGTCGATCAAACACTAGCACCCAATTTTAAAATATATGTTTAGTAATGTAAACATATTAAAAATGCAATAAATGTTAGTAAGAGTTAAAAAAAAGAAATAGGCATTTCGAGAAAATTTCACTTTTTCGTAATTTGGTTAATTTGGTAGGTCCACAAATAGGTATAACTAATAATTTAGTATATAATGGCAATCAACAAGATGAACCAGTAATAACCACAAATATCTACCATTATTGTTAATACAGAGGTCTAATCTGTCCATGAAATATCTAACAAACACCTCACCCCTTATTGTTTTTATTACATCAATTATTAGACTCTTAAATGCTATAAATGTAAGTACATGATCTTTAACGTAACCCCATTAAAAGTCGTAGGGGGTCAAACCAGGTAATTGGGCTAGCCAAATGATTTGACCCCCTATGATTTTGTTTTATGGATTCATGTTTCGTGGTTACTACTTGTTCATATTGTAACGTTTTATTTATTTCGGGTTCGTGAGGTGTGAAAAATTATAGTCGCACTTTGAACTAACACTATTTATTTAAATTAATACAACTACGGACTAACACTATTTAACTACACTAATTTATTTTTATACAATTTATATTAGAGCGTTGTACGGAGAGCACGCCGTTCACATGATTCAAATAGAAACTGGAGACCCCTGGCCGAGTCCCCCGGTTATTTATTCGAAGCGAGCGGTCTTCTCGAAGCGACCCTCTCGAACGGTGGAGACTGCACCAGCGCCATCCAGAGCCCGCTTGCTCGATGGTTCTCGAATATCATCGGGGCTTACGCATCGCGGTGCCGTGTCGTTAAATAATACCTGTGCCGCTGCCCGGTCGACAGGCCGGCGACGCACACTGCTGGTGCTTTCGCCACACTGCCCCCTCCTTAAAGACATTTCGTCCCGAATTGTACCATCATCCTCTGGTCCATCACGATACCTGCAGCGTGGCCCATTCTTGCATCGGGAGGTCTGGTAGAAGAAACAGTCCACGGTCTTCTCGTTGAGCGATCTCCTGGGGTTGTAACAGCATACCAGAATCTCAACTCCAGTAAACCGAAAAATGACTTCCAACATACTCCTTATCACCCTCCAATCCAGGCCATCTAGTCCGCTGGTTATCTTCGGTATCGCCAAACTGCTTATGTTCTGGGACAAGAGCACATCCCTCAGTTCGACTAGTGTGTCCCAGACAGTTTGATAAGTTGGTTTGTGGTACGATAGCTGTTTGGTCACAAAATAGAAGAGGGACCTCTCTTTCTCCTGCTGAGCCACCTTGATTTGAAGGACTCGTCCAACCTCTGGTCGTTGTCTGCGTAACTCCTCCAACTGTCCAAACGCCTTCTTGAAGGTAAGTGCAATCCCTCGGGACATTCGGAGATCTGCTGCTACGCAGTGGGCAAGACAGAAGTCAGCAGGAGCCTGGAACAGGTCACGTGGTTCTTCTCGCGTTACACCGTAGCGAGCTTTCTGGCCGTTGGAATTAAGCGACATGAATTCCTCGAAGGAGAGCTCGCCGTCTGGTGGACTGACGTGTCGAACTCTGGCTTCAGCTTGTTCGTCATTGTTTCCGGCGAAAGGGGCTAAACGGTTGAAGTGGACCACCCTGGGTTTTCCTCTTGGCAACTTCTGGATTCGGTAGACTACATCGTTAATCCTGGTGACGACCTCATACGAACCTTCCCAGGAGCTTTGAAGTTTTGGAGATAACCCACGACGACGTTGTGGGTTATATAACCAGACTTGGTTGCCGGGCTGGTACCTTCCATCGTTGGCGTTGATGTCATAGGTCTCCTTCGTGCGGTCGCTGGCGCCCTGGATATTTGAACGGACTCGTTCGTGGATGTCGTCCATTCTCTGGCGTAGAGTACTGACGTAGTCCTCTCCAGCCACGTCGTCCCCTGGTGCACAGCCGAACTTCAGGTCACAGGGTAGACGCAGTTCACGGCCCATGACGATGCTTGCAGGTGTTTGCCCAGTTGTTTCGTGGATTGACGACCGGTAAGCCAGCAGGAACAGGTGGAGAAACTGGTCCCAGTCCCTCTGGTGGTCAGAGACTACTTTGGATAAGTACCGGTTGATGGTCCTATTCATTCGCTCCACCATTCCGTCTGACTGCGGATGCAGTGCAGTTGTCCTCGTCTTACGGATGTCGAGTGTACGGCACACATTCTGAAACAGAATCGACTCGAAATTTCTTCCCTGGTCCGAATGTAATTCCAGAGGTACACCAAATCGACAAATCCAGTCCTTAATGAGAGCGTCTGCCACAGTAGAAGCCTCTTGGTTTGGAAGGGCATAGGCTTCTACCCATTTGCTGAAATAATCCATCACGACGACAATGTATTTATTTCCATTATCTGTTTCCGGAAACGGACCTGCTACATCGATGGCAATTCTTTCAAACGGACTACCCACGTTGTATTGTCGCATTGGACCTTTCGGGTGCCGTTGCGGACCATTACTTGCAGCGCACACCACACATTTCTTGCACCACTCCTTCACGTCAGTAGTGCAGTTCACCCAATAGAAACGCTCCCTAACTTTTCCCAGCGTCTTCGTTACTCCTAGGTGTCCGCCAGTGCTTCCATTGTGGATCTCCTCCAATACCTCGGGCACTCTGTTTCCTGGGGACTAGTTGGGGTCAGTTGTTTTCGCTCTTCGGTACCATCTGATTTCTCCAGAACGCGTTTTAAGAGTCCGTCGTTTAAGACGAGAGAATTCCACTGAGCCCAGTACGACTTTACTGTTGGCGAGTACCGTGATACCTCTTCCCAAGTGGATTTCCGACCTTCTTTCTTCCAATTCACAATTGGTTTCAGATTCGGGTCATTCTCTTGATCTCTTAAAACCTTCTTCGACTGCCAATGCAATGCAATGTTTACAGCAATGCCCGCTGACAATGTTTACAATTCTCAAGGCAGGGTCTTCTGGATAACGCATCAGCGTTGCGGTGAACTTTTCCTGCACGATGTTCGGTGTCGAAATCAAATTCTTGGAGTCGCTCTATCCACCTGGCTACCTGTCCTTCAGGATTCTTGAACTGTAGAAGCCATTTTAGCGCCGCATGGTCCGTTCTCAGCAAGAATTTCCTCCCATACAGGTATTTATAGAAGTGTTCGACAGATTTCACTACCGCCAGTAGCTCCCGCCTGGTAACACAGTAGTTTCGCTCAGGTTTCGACAAGGTTTTACTGAAGTTTCCAATAACCTTCTCTTGGCCGTCGCTTCACTGCATTCATCGTCCCATTGGAACCGTCTTTCTCCTTCCGTGAGTCGAGTCAGTGGCTTGGCAATATTGGCAAATCCGGGCACATATCGACGATAGTAAGTGCATAACCCGAGGAAACTTCGTAGATCATGCTTATTGCCGGGTACTGGCCATTCTCGCACTGTTTTGATCTTCTGGTCATCCACTGCCACTCCTTGACTGGAAACAACATGGCCCAGATACCTCACTTCCTTCTGGAATAGATGACACTTTTTCGGGCTAAGCTTTAGGCCAGAGGTTCGCAAACGTTGAAAGACCTCCAGATTTTTCATGTGATCCTCGAAAGATTTTCCAACCACGATGATGTCGTCAAGATACACAAGACATGTCTTCCAAGAGAGTCCTTTTAACACTGTTTCCATCAGCCTCTCGAAGGTTGCCGGAGCGTTACATAATCCAAACGGCATTACGGTAAACTGCCATAGTCCCGTACCCAGAAACGCAGTTTTCTCTCGATCCCGTTGTGCCAACTCTACTTGCCAATATCCACTCTTCAAATCTAGGGTTGAGAAAATCTTTGATCCTGATAGAGTATCCAAGGTGTCATCGATTCTAGGCAATGGATAGCTGTCTTTCTTTGTCACGTTGTTTAATTGACGGTAATCCACACAAAATCTGGTTGAGCCATCTTTCTTCTTTACCAATACAATTGGTGAAACCCACGGACTATTAGATGGTTCAATGACCCCATCTTTTTCCATGTCCTGCACGATTTTATCGGCTTCCTCGCGTTTGGCTAATGGCAATCTTCTTGCTGTTTGTCGGATTGGCCGAGCGTCGCCTGTGTCGATTTTGTGTCGGATTACATTTGTCCTGCCCTTTCCTCCTTGCCCATTATCGAAAATGTCTGCATACTTAGTAATTAGACTCCTTAGCTTCGTCGTTTGATCACTTCTCAAGGATCTTGAGGAAGACGACAGGAGGTTTGATAACTCGCCTGTAATCCTCCCAACTGAATTTCCTCGAGTATCTAACTTTCGAATGACGGAGGAAACCGAAGAACAGTACCCTAAAACGATTCCTTTTCTTAGATTCACTGGGTGATGATTGAGGTTCATTATTCTCACCGGTACTGTTTTCTCGGTCAGCAACAGAGCTTTTCCTACAGCTATTCCTCTTGCTACCTCGCCGTCGTGAGATCTTGGCTCAAACATCATTATATTTCCAACACACGGGTTACCGTCCAAATGAGCGTCCAAGATCATTTCACTTCGTTCTGGCACTGCCGTATCCTCTGCCAGGACAACTCGGATTGTTTCCTCCGTCTTTCGATGTAGTACGATTTCCTCGCCATTTATTTTCAGAACATTATTCTTGAAGTCCAGTTCAAATCCCTTGGTGTTCATAATGTCCATTCCAAGAATAAGTTCGTCCTCAATTTCAGCTACCAGTGCTCGATGTTCAAACGACACGTTTCCAATGACAATTGTGACATTGGTCTCACCGCGAATGGTAGCGGGATCTCCAGTTGCAGTACGTAGTCGCCAGCTGGTCGGAGTAATTCTTGCTGCTGTTCCAACAATTCTGGTCTAATGATAGTTCTCGTTGCACCCGTATCTAATAGCAACAGTCTCTCTTTTCCATTGACTAGTCCATCGACAAAAACACTATTAGACGGGTGTTGAAGAGATGCGACTCGTGCTATTTTCTTTGGGGCTTGCTTCTTAGAGGTTGACGATTGCCCCTTACGGTCAACCTCTTTTAGTTTTCCGACGAGGGTGACGTTTCCTTATTTCTAGGGCAGCGACTACGGACATGTCCAACCTTACCGCAATTCCAGCACCGAATTTGCCTCTTTTCCAACATGCCCTCGACGACTCGTCTAATTTCTGCTTCATTGCAGGTTCCTTCTTCAACACCTTCCTCCATCCTACGGACCTTAGCTTGACCTCTGCAACTCTGTTTAGCAGCTTCGAATTCCAAAGCTCGCGCCAAAGCATCCACCAACTTGCTGGGAGTCAGAGCTTGACGGGTCTCAGTATCGCGCAGACCATCTAAAAAGGCCTGCACGGCTAGTCGTTCCATGACGTTCTCCGACGTTGATGAGTATGCCAAACGAACTAACCGCGCTATGTCCGCTTCAAATTCCTGCAGCGATTCGTTACTTTTCTGATAGCGGTTCTTCAACTGAGAGTGGTAGACGTGCTCGAGATGAGACTGACCATATCGCATTTCCAGGTGTCGGACAAGTTGATGGTAATCCTCTTGTTCTTCAAGCGAAAGTGTCTGTAATATATCCGTGGCATCTCCGCGTAGTGCCAACGTCAGCGCTGTAGCCTTCTCTGCCAACGACCAACCATTTGCCTTCGCTGCAGCCTCAAATTGCCGTAGATAATTAACCCAGGGACTCTTACCATCAAACTGGGGTGGTTTCATACGAATTCTCGAAATTTCCACGCGACTACTTGACTCGGGGTTACTCACCCTGTCGATGTCGCTACCAGGTGACTTCAGAGTGGTATTGATCATGCGTTGTTGTTCCCCACCTTCTAAAACCCACGTTGCAAATTTCCTTTCCATTTCTAGAAGCTTATTCTGGAATTCTTCTTCTACGGTAACTAACTTATTTTCCATTTTCCCAAATTTTCCGTCCACATATTCGCCTATTTGTTTCTGGAGGCAACTAGAATTTTCCGTAATTTTCTTTTCTAAAGTTGTATAATTTTCCACTAATTTTTTATCCATGTTTTCTATTAGTTTCTGTTCCATCTTAGTGGAATTTTCGACCAACTTTTGCTCCATCCCTCTTAAGTTTTGCTCCATACCTCTTAAGTTTCCAGACGTTTCCTGATGTTCCTGTTGCAAACTTTCTTTTAAACTTTGCAACGCCGAATTTATGTCACCGGCAATCTCTAATAAAAATATGTCGGGGTTTTCACCTTCATTTTCCAGAGCTTCTTTAAGTCTATTTTGCAGATCGGCCTTTTTCCCTGTCGTCTCGCACTCCCGTTCTTCAAGTTCCCTTTTTAAACCCGCCACTTTAAGGTCCTTTAAAAACACTTGTCTTGAAGCCATTTCACTTAATTTATTTATCGCGAATTTATTTATTTAAAATGTTGTTATTGTTCAGTTTTTTTCACACCCACACCTGACGCCAATGTAAGGTTTTATTTATTTCGGGTTCGTGAGGTGTGAAAAATTATAGTCGCACTTTGAACTAACACTATTTATTTAAATTAATACAACTACGGACTAACACTATTTAACTACACTAATTTATTTTTATACAATTTATATTAGAGCGTTGTACGGAGAGCGCGCCGTTCACATGATTCAAATAGAAACTGGAGACCCCTGGCCGAGTCCCCGGTTCTTTATTCGAAGCGAGCGGTCTTCTCGAAGCGACCCTCTCGAACGGTGGAGACTGCACCAGCGCCATCCAGAGCCCGCTTGCTCGATGGTTCTCGAATATCATCGGGGCTTACGCATCGCGGTGCCGTGTCGCCAAACAACACCTGTGCCGCTGCCCGGTCGACAGGCCGGCGACGCACACTGCTGGTGCTTTCGCCACAATATTGTTGGTTGCCATTAAATACTAAATTACTTATTAGTTGTACATATTTGGGGGCAAATTAACTAAATTGCGAAGAAACCAAATTTTCTCGAAATATTATAGAAACTCTTGAAAATTTTAGTGTGCGGATTCAAAAAAAAAAACAATAAAAACATAGTGTTTAAAAAACCAAGCTGCAAAACAATAGAAAAAAATAAAAGGATGAAAATCGCCAGACCATACAAAAAAATAAGCCAAACATTTGAAAAAGTTTCCTATAAAACCGTTGATTAAAAATATACAGTATGTGTAAAGCCGACATCGGCCAGTTATAAAAAAGGACAAATGGAAGTGAAACTACATGTGAGACGCAACCATCTTTACGCGTCGAAGGTAGTGGGAAAATAAGACCAGCCCTTCACCACCTACCGCTAGTCAGTACGAATCAACACGTTAGTGTATTTGGAAGAGAAGGGATAATATTGTTTTAGTTTAAAATTTTGTTGTTGTGCACGCGTGAACATCCATTAGTAAGCACAATAGCAGAAAAATAAATAGCTAAAATAAACAATAATAGCTAAGTAATCTGATCTCTTATGAAATATTAATTATAAAACAAAATGCAGGCACACATTCGACACCGAAACCAGAGTAACGGCCGAGTCCTCTCTCACGTGGCCGAAGGTATCCCAACCCTTCTACACGGCACGGCGATGCTTATCGCCCATCGAATAAGATTATGCGCAATATTTTGGATAGGTACCTAATGTTTGTAGAACGTGTTGGCCTATTTGGAAACACATGTTAGCAAATGAATCTTGTAATTTATATTCAGAATTGCCGTTATGATGCCATGCTATACAACATTCTTATATTCTTCTTCGCGTGAATAAACCATTTTAATAATTTTTTAACAAGAATTGTTTACTTCACGTACACTTCTCGCTCTGTCTAGCGGCAGGTGGTGAGTGGGCCGGTCTTATTCCCTCACTACTTTCGATGCGTATGCGGTTGCTTCTTATCTGTCGTCTCACTGTGTTTGTCCTTTTTTCAAAAGTGGCCGATGTTGCCTTTACACAACCTGTATACGCATTATTCCAAAGCGCAAAGAAAACAGGAGCTAATTGAGGTGTGTTGGAATTTCTCAACTGTGCGTTAGGATTTTCTAACGCACAGCATAGTGAAATGGCAATTTTTTTTATTTTTTTACTACCAGTTAAACTTAAAAAGGTCCTTTGTAAGAAGAAAAACATTATTTTAATTCATAATCTCAAGAATAACAATATTGTTCCCATAAATAACTAAGACATTCAGACATTATCAACTGTCAGTAATGACAGTTCTCGCGAAAACAGCCACGCGGCGCGTTGGCGACAGGCGCCGTGGAATATAACCAAGTAAGTTGTGCGAGGCATAACCCAGACATCTGATAAATTGTGACATGACTGAGTGATTGTCAGCTTATTTTAAAGTTACAAAAAAAAAAATGAAAACAAAAAAGGTTTATCTTTGTCCTGAGTTGTGGGAAAATATTGTACATAACTCGCTGGATTACTAACATACTAGTCTCCAACTCCGGTGCTATTGCCGCTCCGGCCGAGCGCCGGCCAAGCACTCGTGCCGGACTGGGCCTCCGTTGAGCTGAGGGACGACAGAGACAGCACTAACAGTCCAGTAGGCAGGGAGCTAAAATCATCAAAAAGTATTCTTGCGACATGCGGGCAGGTTTTTACGGATTCCCATGTATTTTTTCCCGTAGAATACAATGGGCGGGGTCCGTAGAGCAGCATCCGAATGGAACATTGTTTAAATAAACAATTTATGCGAAATTTTTTTGATATTTTCGCATATAACTCCGTTCCTGTGCATTTTCGGTATATAAAGTGCACTGAAGAACATTTTTCCTTATTAAATTTAGAAAATTTTAAGCCCAACCGAAAGTCTCTAAGTGCAATTGATACCCAAGTTACCCTGAAAATGTCAGCTCGATCGGTTAACAATTTTACAAGTAATTAACGATCGAATTTTTCGAGAAGCCTTAATTAACAATACTGCCATTTCCTTATTTACAGTACGATTTTGATCGGCTTAGGCTAGAAAGGTCACAAATCTCACCTAGTTTTTGAGACTTTTTGAGATTTTTAAAAATATTGAAATGGACCAGTTTTATAGTGTTTTATACGCGACCACCTTTTTTGACGCGACGCCGACGTCATTAATCATCTAGCGTCGAGTCAGCTTTATTAGCCAATTGTTAATTATCAATTGCACTTAGAGACTTCCGGTTGGGCTTAAAATTTTCTAAATTTAATAAGGAAAAATGTTCTTCAGTGCACCTTATGTACCGAAAATGCACAGGAACGGAAAAGATGATTAGATGCGAAAATATGAAAATTTTCGCATAAATTGTTTATTTAAACAATGTTCCATACGGATGCTGCTCTACGGACCCTGCATTGTGTTCTACGCAAAAAAATACATATGGAACCGTCAAAACTAGCCCCATATGCTTCAAGAACACGTTTTGATGATTTTAGCCCCCTAGTAGCTCCCTGCCTACTGGACTATAAAAGTTAAAATTAAATTAAGAAATCTAAAATACCAGAAAACGTTAAAGGTCTGATATTTTCCGGAAAATGGATCAATTTTTAATAAATAGTACTAAAATAATGACGCGTACCTCTGGAATGCTTGGTAGTTCTGATTTTAATTTGACTACCAGTTCCGTCCTTTCGTCACCAACAATTGCGTCATGCGACGAAGAATGTTCGTTCTCGTAATGTCGCCGCACGGTCGAGGACTTGATGTTTACGATTGTATGATAAACTAAACATTGGGCTTTTCCGTCGACGTTAGTGAAAAGATATGAATCCTCCCATTGGGAATTAAATGTCTGACTAGATTGCCCTGGCATTACGATGTCTACGAAGGTCCACTCTGTTAATGACGGATCGATTCTTTTCCCATTAGAGATAGAAACAGAAAGCAATAATATGATGCTGTCTCTGTCGCGCAAAGGCGGCTGCGTTGCGAAGGAGTGGGGAAGGCAGGGGCAGGCACCGGTGCTGCAAAGTGCAGCACCGGTGCGCGCCGGCACTGAGTGCTCGTGTTGGAGAGGCCTATACTATTAAAGTAGAAAAAAATGCAAAAAATAAGAATTTAATTATCGACATTGATTGACAATTGAAGAATTCTCGGCATGCAAATATTATTTATTTCCGATGAACCTCTTACCGGATACCAAGGTCGGTTTAAATCTGTTTTACAAAGTTTTAAAATTGTTTTGCTATAATTACTCTATCTTCGGACCGAATACTAAATGTAAAAATTGGTTTGGGTGTTGTGCTTCTTTCATAATAGATGTGACCCCCTTTTAAATACCACGAACCGCCGCTGTATCAAACTGAGGAGCGCGTACGTTATAAATAGTCGTCGAAATTAATTCTAAAATCTAACAGGGCAACAAGTAAAGCCACACCGTGATCGAGTCGTGACTGATAAGGGTGTAAATACACGATATGTGGCTTTTCAGAACGAAAATCACAACATCCTCATTTGTTTATAATTTAATTATAACTTTTGCAGTGATCCCTGCACGTTATCACATTCATACACTAATATGAGATGTGCCTCGCTAATTACAATAGCAATAAATGAAAATTAGTTTTATTTATTGCGTACATATTCTTAACATCGTTAAGTAAGACTTAGTATATTTTATAACACCATATTCACTGTATTTCATTTACATTTAATTTATTGAACATTTGTAAATCAGGGCCGGCTTTAGATGAAATGGCACCCGGGGCGTCTCCCCATCATACTTTTTTAGTAAATTTTTTTCGTTTCAATTTAAATCGTTTTTTTTTAATTTGTTAATTAATGTAAATAAATTAACAAACAAATTAATATCTTTGTGCATGAATTTTAATTCTGTAACATCCCACGATAAAAAAATACAAAAAACATCGGTTAAATCGAATTTAAACTACTTCAAAATCGCAAAAAAAAGACTGTTTAAAAAAGGTGACACCATATGATGCCACCGTGCCGTGCCGTGCAAAGGGTAAAATCTTTGACCGCAACGGAAATTATTCGCCTTCAAAGCTTAAACGCTACCTACCACTCTCCCAAAGATTGGTTCCCCTAAAAATTTGGCACCCTGGGCAACCCTAAAACAGGCCCTGTGTACATTTGTGCAACCAGTTCTTATGTATGTTACTGTAAAAACCCTAACAATTGGCAAAAACTAAGATAAACGCGCTAAACCTAGCTAGGATGTACCAAAATAATCCGGTAAATGCCCGAAAATTTGTTGGTTTATTTTTTATAACTTCATACTTTAACCAGAAACAAATGGTAAATCTTAGGTTTGTCGCTCCGCCTTGGTAGAAGTGTAAAACATTATGTCTTACTCATCTCACGGTAACCTTTGTGTAATATTACTAGTTTTAATATTTTTTGTGTTGGAATTTTATTTTGTTGCGAATCTATTTCTTTCAAAGTACAAAATTTTTCTAACTAAACTAACCGAAGCATTTTTTCTGCGTCGCTTAGTTTTAGTTTTGTAATCTAATACGCTTGGCAGAAACGAGACGCACGACAGAGTACGCGTACGCATCATAAGTGTAATACATTACATATGGCGGAGGTTGTACAACAGCACCGGCTGTCACGGGACTACTGACTGAAATACGAAGCGAAGGTAAATATGAGGCGACCTCCGTCACATACTACGCGAGTTGCCTATGTGTTGCGCTGCTATATAATAATATATATAAATAAAGTAAATTATCGTATAATAAAAACTATGATAAAAAATAAAAAATAATTTACAATATACTGGTGTTACAAAAACGATGCGTTTATTGTCTTTTGTCTCTAAATTCCACACTGGTATCAAACAATATACGAGGTGTGGCAATCAAATAACCGAACTGCTGTCATAACACTTTCTATTCGTCACCAATTACAGTAGCAACTTTTTCGCCTTCAATGTACTCCCGTTGGCGATCTCTACACCGCTCCATACGACTTTTCCATTGTTGAAAGCAGTGCTGGAAGTCCGCTTCTGTCAGCTGGTTCAGAACCTCCGTCGCTTTTACTTTAACCGTTTCCACACGATAAAAAACCACAATTCATTAATCACTCGTGTCTAACAAGCCTGGATCAGTGTCAATGTTGTTTAGAATGTTAGCACCAATGTTCATTTTTTATTCCTTTTGCTCGGGAGTAAGGAGTTTTGGCACCATTTTTGCGTAAACTTTGTGCATGTTGAACGATTCATGCAAAATCTGGCGAACACATTCTTTGTCGATTCCTGTTATTTAAGCAAGCCCTCGGATGCTTAAACGACTATCTTCGCGGATTAATTCACCGATTTTTTCAATGTTTTCGTTCGTTTTTGACGTTGAGGGCCGTCCGGGGCGCGGATCGTCTTCGGTCGTTTCACGTCCCTCTTTAAACCGTTTAAACAATTCAAAAACTTGTGTGCGGGATAAAGGGATTTCCCCAGTTTAACAAGAAACTTGGGATTAACCCGTTGCGCCATCTGAACACTTAACATCAGTGACGGCTCGTGACTTTTATTTTGGGGAGGCAAACATATTTTGTGAAAATTTTTGTTTCTTAAATTTTTGTGATGGTAAACATTGTTGGTAATATGCCGCATAGTTAGGAGAAGGACCTTTTTACTTGGCCAATAAAATATATTAAGTACATTTGTCTAACATAAATACCTAATAGATTTTATTGGTTCAGCAAAACCATCGTGAAGGTGTAGAGTTTCCGTTAAATTATTTTACAATTAAAAGATGCAGTGAAATAGAATACGGATTTTTGCCAGGACTGCGTCAATTTAGATTTGACGGGCTGAATTGATCACATTCATAATATTTTGTTTGCCTAAAAGATGTAATTTAAAAACACAATTAATATGTTCCTGACTTTTTGAATGTGTCAAGTGAACGAGATAAAGTTTTAAGATTTTATCAAATCCAGACTTTGGCCAATCATTTTCTACGATTTGAAAATAATACACACGGCCAACACAATAATGTATTTAAAGTTAAAGAACTACTTCAAATAATGACTTACGTAAGTAATATGGTACACTTTCAATAATTATTACCCTCCTGTACCACTCAAAACAAAAAAAAACCGGCAAGAATAACGGCACTTTCCAACGAAAATTTCCAAAACACAGAACAATAAAAGATATTAAATTTTGTAGGTTAGGTTGTTAGGTTCATGAAATCAAATAACTCGCTTTCTGCGCTGTCACGTGTGAGAGGTGGGAGGTGGGCGTGTTTGCCTCCGTTATGCAGTTTTTTAAATGACCTTTAATGCCACTGGAGTTAAAGGTTAAATTTGTAAAAGGTAAGTCCAGTAGGTTTATAAAAAAACTTATTTGTAATTTTCACAGGGGAGGCACTGCCTCCTCTGTCTCCCCTGACGAGCCGCCACTGCTTAACATTTTTTTCATTCGTCACTGGTGCGTAGACTGATATATTACGGTTATTTAATAGCCACACCTCGTATTGCAAGTATGTATGTGTATATATGTCGTGCCCACTTAGTGAAATCGCAGTTTTCATGAAAAGCATGTCCACTTCACGAAACGCATCCACTTAGTGTAATATTATTTACTTACACGATTAGCACAATCAGATTTGTTCACTTCACGAAACGGACAACTATTTTATGATCTTTATGAAACCTTTCATCAAGTGGACGAATGACTTAAATCTTATAGTGTAGTGGTCAATGTGGTGTGTGCGCTTTACGAATTATAGTAAACATTGGATTGAACACATACATATGTATGTATGTGTTCAATCCAGTGACGATGGCCGAATTACAAGTTTTTAGTCAAAAAAAAAATATGATAAACTTCAGACTTATTATGCAGTTAAATCGGAAAAAAATGTTTGATAAAAAGTAGGAACAAGAGATAGTAAATGAAATAAAATGTGCTAAACTAAAGGTGTAAATCATTCTTATGGGTAAGATTATGTGTTTGTAAGCAGTGCCGTATTAACGATTTGCAGGAGGGGCAATATAATAAACAAAATATGAGCTAGTAAATACTATTATTTATTTACACATGGCAAACATGAATGACATCTACTATTACACATAGTTTTCATTTTAAAACAAGCGCATCTTTTTGTATTGCACTGCGTTTTGAAGGGCTTGCAAGAACATTCGAAAAATCCTTGTCCTCCGGAACTTATGGTTACTAATAAACTTCTAAATAATAACTTCCGATAAATCTGCAGGGAATTTTATGTTGGCTAATAAATTTTTCGTTTTTCAAAGTCGTTCTGTAACCCCTTCTTATACGTCATTGACCTTGACAATTTCCATTGAGTCACTTTCGTTGCATCTCTAACTTTAATTTAAACACAATTTGTAACTATACTGTAAAATGACAATTTTTTAAAGAAAATTTAAGGTGGATTTTCATTATATTTAATCTCTATGGCAACGTAAGATATCAAACAAAATTGAGGAACGTTTCGAGGTATGAGCCTTAGGATTATGCCGCATGCTGACAAAAAAATATATTTCTTGGTGTAAGTAAATAATATTACACTAAGTGTATGCGTTTCGTGAAGTGGACATGCTCTTCATGAAAAGGACGATTTCACTAAGTGGGCACGACATATATAAATCTATCAGAGTTTACTTTATATTTAATAAACAGAATAATTATAAAACCAGATCGTATCAACAATGTTTATAACAAAAAGGTTACAGTCATAATTGCATTCTTAACAGTGACTAACCAAGAAAAAAGATATTGAAAACATATTTTGAAACCTCGATTAACGGATTTTTAACTTACTGAATTTTATACTGTATTCCTTACTTATCTTCCGTGCAATTCGTAGTAACATAAAAATTCCACCAGTTAAAGATACACAATAAATAATTATAGTTGATAAGGATAAGACCTAATATATGTATATGTATATAGTAATAATAACTCAGACGCAAGTCGTCATGTAATATCCACATCACGTGATACTAGGCATGACTTTAGTGTTCTTATTTTATCTGGGATTACAACAACGTTCTTATTAATTTCGACCAAATATTTACAATGTACATATATGTGAAGTTTTTATTTATAAGGGGATCACTGAAACATTAAATTTAAAACACTCTGGTTATATATAATTGCATATATTTTTTTAAAACAACTTTAGCCTCCGTATGTAACAAATCTGACGAATATGTATGTGTTCTTTTTTAACATTATTTTTAGAAATCTCTTTTGTAGTATAGTTAATTTTTTTAAATGTACATCGAATACACTTCCCATCCTAACACCCCGTATGACAGTCTCGATTCCACTAACGCATGAAATATTATTTTCATTTGTATTGTATCTAACACTTTACTTAAAAATTTAAATTTATACAAGACACTTCTAAGCGTTTGTGTAACTTTATGTATATGTATATCCCATTTCATAAACTTGTCTATATGAATGCCTAAAAATTTAGTAAAATCTATTGCAATTAATTTTCCACATGAATTTATTTCTAATTTCTCAAAGTTTGGCATATTACTTTTATTGCAGCTAAAAGCTACTTATATGATTTTGGTGTACTTGATTGTAAGTATTTTATGATTAAACCAAAGATGTTACATAAATCATTTTGTACCTTTATTTTTAGATCGGCCCAGGATGGAGCTTCATAAAAGAAGAAAAAAAGAAGAGAAGTGTCATCAGCAAAACTAATGATTGTTCCCGAGCTTTTAAGGGTAAGTAAATTATTTAAATGTATTATAAACAAAACTGGACCTAGCTAGCACAGTTCATTGAGGAACTCCATACTGAACCGTCCTATCATCGCTGATACTGTTATTTAGTTGGACACATTGTTTTCTGTCGGTCAAGTAACTAGTCCTTAGCTGTAGTGATAATCCCCTGATCCCCATTTATTCCAGTGCCTCTAAAAGTTGTTCATGGCTAACGGTGTCAAAAGTCTTAGGTCAAGAAATATGCAGAGGGAAGCTTTGCTTCTATCTAAATTTTGGTATATTTTGCCGGTAAGTAATGAAATAGCGTCTTGTGTACATTTTCCCTCTCTAAATCCAAACTGGATTTCTGAAATTAAATTGTATTTATTTAAGTAGCTATGAGTCTTTTGAAATGATTTTTTCAAATAGCTCTGATCTAATGAAATCTATACCTGGTGCTTTGTTTCCTTTAGGGTTTTTATTATATCGATAACTTCATTTATACTTACAGGTTCCAGGAAAAACGAATGAATCGTAGAATTAAGACTAGAGAGAGGCGTCACTAGTTTAATGATTTTTGCTGCCAAATTTTTACCTACTTCAGAGAAATATTCATTAAATGTATTTGCTTTATCAGCGTCGCTGGTGAAAGTTTTTCCTGCACTATTTGTTATTTATTTTATGTTTTCATTATTATCGGTTAAATGTATACTTTTTACTGTATTCCACAAACTCTTTACACATTTAGAGTTTTTTTCTGTTTTATTTTTGTAAAATTTGATTTTCGTATTTCTAATTAAAATATTCAAATGGTTTCGATAGTTTAAATAATGATTTTTTAATTCAATATTCGTTCGATCTCTTTTATGACATTTATATAATTTATCTCTAGTGTTTATTGATTTTATTAAACCATTTGTGATCTATTCTTTCCTTTTTAATGTTGTTTCTTTTTAATACAACTGTATTTGTGCAGGTATCAATTTTATGTTTTATTATATTTATTAAAGATGTGGTTATATCAAGAACATTATTTTTGTTATAATAATCCGATCAATCATGTGATCTTAATTTTGATTTTAAGTTATTATAATTAATATAATATTTATATCTATCGCGCTTACTAGCGTTTTTATTTACTTTCATTGGTAAATTATTTGCTTATTAGTTATCTTTTATTAGTTATCCATTATGTCACTTTTAGACTGTAAAAAAAAGAGAAGAGAGCAGCGTTAAAGATAGAAAGAAAGCAGAACAACGACGTTAGTTTCTCGTTAGGAAAATAAAATCCCGGGATCGTAATAAACTCGTGTATTTACAAAATGAATTCAAGCATAAAATATATAACACTATATCGATAACAATAAAATTAACAAAGTCCTTAATGCACGTTAAGTTTAGACGTTATTGCATGTCGACAAAATGTTGCGTAACACCCTTATCATCACGGTTGCGCATCTTGCAGCTTTCGACTCTTTGCGTAAACGGTAGACAGGGGCGTCTTTACATCTTCTCCCGTTACCTTCTAATTTTCCACATAGACTTCACGAAAATATGATCTATACATGTTCCTCTATTTTGCCCAATCCGTGTATTTGTATTAATTAATGAGACGAAATTAAATTCATTTAAATTATTCAAATATTCTGTTGCAATGTCAGTTTCTTCCTTTATGTTTATGTTTATGTCTCTTATAATAATATGAGTATCTATATTTAATTGGTTTATTTCCAATAAATAGTATTTAATGCTGTCTATAAATTATTCTGCGTTAGTGGAAGTTAGTTGCTTACATTTAATTTAATTTGTAATACTCTAAACTTTTTTTGTAATACTAACTGTTACTATTTTAAAAGAATAATTCAAACATTTTTTTATATAGGCTACTAGTCCATCACATTTATTAATGTCTCCCTCATTGTAAATTGCGTTATATTCCTTAATTTGCAGATGGTCTAGACTGCAACATTTCCAACTTTCAGAGAGAATTACGCATTCCGGCAATTCCTCAAACTGCTCTACATATACTACAAACTAAATTCTATGTTAAAAATTTCGTTTCACCTATTTTACAAACTCACTCCTTTAACACTACAAATCCCTAACCGACTAAGTTACAAACTTAGTTTCTTGCAGACTTTACCGAGGTATACTGTAGAAGTTACTGTAGTACGTATACATAGGTGGAAATTAAATGTTTCATTTTTATATTAAAATTAGGTGAACGCATGATTTGAATTGTTTGTTCGTTTTGTGATATCACATTTTGTAGCCAATATGGAACGTTACAAAGTGGAGGAGCTAGTGTTGATTGTTAAAAGGAGGAGGAATGTCGTTTCAGGAGGAACGCTCCAAATGAATCAACTCTGAAAAGACTAGCTTCATGGTTTATCTGAAGAAATTGACAATTGTATAAAAAACACAAATCCAAATAATACTACTGGCATTTTACCCCGTGAATAACTCTTTTTCATCATACGAATTCGAATTATTATTTGTTTCCGGTGGTGAGTAAAAGCAGAAATTTTGAGCGTTTTCAACGAAACTGAGCTGCAGTTATGCAATACAGTGGTCTTGAATTTTGTCGAGAATTCGCGTGTCACATCGGGAAGAACATTATTTGTAAAATATAGTTAATGGCAATGTATAGCCGTCATAATTATGTAACACAGTTAGTCAGTATTTATTAAATATGATGTTTTTTCTTTGAATGCGTTTCAATATGTTCGTTTTAGGACACCGTTTATTTTTAAAGTAATGTATGCTGAGTACAAATTCTCGGTAATCGTTGCTTGACCATCACAACATGATTGTAAATCTTTAAGATATAGAACGTGTCACGAGGCATTAATGTGATCATTTGGTTTAATTTTCTGGTACCTAGATGTATATACAGGGTTCAGGAAAATTCTGGAATAATGTTTTTTAGGAAACTTTTCAAAATAAAAGTTGATTAAGTTTTTTGCATGTTCTCATACTCTTAATTTTTTATTTTTTCAATTGTTTTCCAGCATTTGTGGCAGCCATCTGATTTTTCTTAATAGCACTCTTATGTTTTTAATTTCTTTTTTATCAGCTTACTGTTCTGCGTAGGACTACATACAATTTTCATAAGGTTATATAACGAGTATTTCGAGAAAATTAAGTCTTTCATCAATTTGCTAATTTGGTACTTAAGTCGCCCAATATAACCAATAATTTTACCAATACTTTTTTCCCCAAAAGTATTACCTGTTCAATTTTTACATTATCTGTTGTATGGGTAAAATATATGGTTAAAATCTGCAGACAACAGAGGGTTAAAACCAGCGAATTGAAACCACCTCATTGTATAAATAGGTGTCCTCCCAAAACCTTGTAACATTTGATATGTATGACCATTATTAAATACAAAAATTCTAGATTTAATCTCATATTACACATTTTACTGATTATCTATTACTATTAAATGATAACCATGTAATAAAACTAAACCCAAATTACACAAAATATCAAAATACATATAACATATTTCAATATGCTGGTATATAGAATCGAGTTAATTTAACAAATTATTAAAAAAATCATTATGACGTCTGAGTCATTATTATGATTCATTATCCATATGAGTGACGACAATATTTGCTATTTCAATATAGTACCCATGATAGCCAAAATATTGCTCCTGTTAAAATAAAATGAAAAAATGTTTTGTAAGCTAAAATCGTTCCAGGTTGAGAAGCTGCCCCTGAGGAAACCTTTACAGTCATCGTTCGCGTATAGTGATAATATGTTTGAATAATTTTAAACAATAGGAGTCTCCACATTATACCAATCCACCCTTACAATAGGAAAATATCAGGCAAAGCTGAAAAGGTCCAATAGAAGTCAGCTGTGACCATCTGTGTTGCTTTTTTCGAAAGTCATGACGCGTTTGACGTGGATCTATTTAAGTTTAAAATAAAACAGAAGGGGCGTTTCCTCGCGGGTGGTATTAAACACTGAAAACATACCTCACACTAAAAACAAATTTTAATGGCAGAGGCGTAAGATTTTAAAAAATACTACAAAGTTAACTCTATTAGATTGACCTGCTATATACGGGGTGATTTACAAAAGCGAGCTATGAAAATTTATTTTCAGAATTAAATTTGAAACTTTCCTATACCCTCTGTCCAAGGTAATTTCTAAGTGTCTGCCTTATTGTTTAAGAAAGTATATATACGTAAGTTACCACCAAAAATGTATTTCAAACCGTTTTGAAAAATAAGTAGTTTCTGCTTGTGTGAAGACTGAGTAGGTATATGGACCTTAGTGCCATTGTGCGATTTTTGGCACAATGCGGTTCTTTTCTGGTCAAAATTTAAAAAGTGATTTTGTCAAACAATTCTTCCTTAACGAACGATTACTAAAAAACGCGTCCAAAAAACTGTAACTGTATTATACAAATAAGTTATCCGTCGCGTCGTCAAAAGAGTTTATACATAAAATTCTAGATATCAACATATAAATCAATAATAATAAAAAAATATTAATCGCTAATATTTTTGCAAATTTCTTTCTAGTCCTAAACGCAAAAATTTAATTAAAACCTAATAATCAGCAACAATTTGTTTTTAAAAATATCCATACTTTTTTATCAAAACCATTTTTTAAATTTTGACCTATTTTTCTTCTAGCGGTAGAGCTGATAATATATGTACATTATTTACTGTTCACATAAGCACAAACTAATTGCATAACTTATTTTCCAAAAAAAATGAGATAAACCTTTTTGCATTTGGTGCAAACTTTTTGGTAATCACTGTATGTATCTTTATACAGGATATTTCATTTTACGATGCAAAATTTGTGCGCAGTTTTCTTGCGCATCACGCTGTCCGTGGCCATTTGAGCCACGGATGGGAACCTACACGCAATAATATGGGAGGAACTTATTGGTAGCTACACTAAAGCTTAAAATAGACTACAATCTATGGATCGAGGCTACTAGGGAATAGGAATCTAAGAAATAAGCTAGTATCTGGAGATCAAGGGAGGAGTGAAAAAGCACGTATGGGTGATATTATTTGCAGCGCCTTTTGAAATGTAGTGCATGCCACAAACATTAAGAGTAACTGTATAAAAAAAGTTACTTCTTATTTCTCATTTCCAAATGTATAATTATTGCTCAGATTCAGAAGGTACAAGTTGTCAAAAATCCTTCAAAATCACAAAAAGAAAATAAACAAAATAAAAAAAATATGCAGGGTAGAATTTTGAATATTCCAGTAGGTATAACCTAAAAATGAACAGTACAAAGAAAAGTAGTCGGATAAAACAGAGAACCCAAAAAAAGTAAAAGAAACTGTAAATGAAAATGAAACAAAATGACAAAGTATTATATTACTGTGATGTACTCATAAAGTAACAAAATACGTTATACGAAAATAAACACTTTCAATTTTGTAGGCGACAATATTATGTATTTGTTTCAAGATAATATACTAATCCGATAAAATTCCAGACAAACACTGTGATCCTTCAAGAAGATTACTCTTAAACCTAACCTAACTTAACATAACCTAACTTACCCAAATCTAATAAAAATTGATAAGGAGATCGCCAAGCCACTGTTTTGGCGGTGGAACTGACCTAAATGTTTTTTTAGCAATATGGTATCAATAAAGATTATAAAAACATTTCTCATAATTAACATAATATAAGTAAAGTAAATTCTTTATATTATGATAATAATTTGTATGTAACTTTATTTTATTTATTGTTGTATTACACATCCATGTAATAACCACTATCTTTCTCAAATAGTATTATTATAGAGCAAAAAAATATATATAATTTCTGCAATAGAACAATGCAATGCCTTTTTAAACTAGTGAGGATGACGTCGATGACATAATAGTTTATCTAAATATATTATAAGACAATATTTTGTCTAGTGTTGTAGAAAAAATAAAAGTATTACACTGTATATCGTGATTACACCAGTTATACATACAGGGTGCTTCGCTCTTCAAGTAAAATGGCGACTTTTTCCTACTTCCGAATATACTCAAAGTGAACACTAACTTCATTATCTTAAATGGCATTTTTTATTCGGTTTCTGCAGACTATCTGTGGCTTCCCATTTTTGAATATTTGAGATTATTTGGTTTCTGATCGTTTGCGAAGGTTTGCAATTACACTTTTTCCAAGATTTCGTTTGCGAGACAACAGATTTTTAAAAAAGACCAGCCAAAAATATGGGAAAAAAATTGAGGATATGATAGTGAAATTTCATTTCTCAAAAATTTTTATTGCGATCGTTTGCAACTCGTTTGCAAAAGTTTGCGATTGCATTCGGTCATTATACACCGTTCTGCACAGTTTTCTTCTGGCATGCATAGGACAACAGAAAAGGTTACAGTAAACAACATTTAAACCGGAACAACCCATTCGCAGTGCACGCATGAAGAATAATAAATTGTTAATAACGTATCCGTCATTTTTATTATTTAAATAATATATTGTTAGACCAATACATGGGAGGTCCATCTGTTCCGCCATTGGCAAATTGAACATGGAGAAACATTCTATATGATCATCTGTCAGTTTTCTGCCTTTAGAATTATCTGAATTCGCATAATCTACTCGCGTATAGTCCACTTTTATCACACCTTATGCGGTTGCCCTCGAAACCGTATTATACAAACGATAAATCGTCGCAATTTGATTAAATAAAAAAGTAAAAACGCATTCCCAGAGGAACAAAAATAATTTTAGGTCATTTAACGATCAGTTTAACATAATTACGTTAAACACATGACACTTAAAATTCTTATTTTAAAATATGTCCTATTATAAGAGCAGACTTGTTTAAACATCACTTTAGACATCAAAGGAATATCTACCTAGATACTACATTATTTAATACATAGGGTGCATATTTAACTTGAGTCATATATCGTTGATGTCATAGGACGTACATATCGCCGCCAATAAATGGCGCTGATAGGGCACATCCCCAAGGATGGCATCAAGTGAACGAAGTCTATAATAATGCAGTGGCGGTCCAGAAAAACTGGGCGGAGTGTCGGGTGCCCCTGAAACAAGCTGGAGAGGAGAGCCGGTAAGAACTGGATTTTTAGTGGTCAGGACAGACGGCAGTGGAAAAATATGGAAAAGACCTTTATTCAGAAATGGACCAGAACAGGCTAAAGAAAAAAGAAGAAGATGTCTTCGGCTTCCGGGTTCGCCGAAAGTGACTATATTTAACAATTTTTGAGACACCTTTTATGTTATGGATTCGTTTGATTCCTCTAGTCGTCCCGAGTCCAGCGATATATAGTTTTGTATATTTATGTATATCTAAAAATCTCTGTTAAAATTTTTGTTTTGTATTTCAAAAAATTATTGTTTAAATAGTTACGAGAAATTATATCTCCGTTATTTATAAAAATAAAGATAAGTTTACAAAACTATATTTACAAATTCAGAAAAACAAAAGGAGTAAAAAAATTAATGACATGTAGAGTGACTCAAAAAAGCTGATGAAGTAATATTCACTTCCGGTGAAACCAGAAGTCGGATATGACAACAAACGCTTTTATAATACCCCTTGTATATCCTCTATACTAACATCCAGCACTAAAAATATATTCAAAAATTTGTTTTTTGTTGGGAATATATTTTCGACAACATACTGTATAATGCTCTCGAGAGCGAATTCAGATTTCCACGTTTCAGAAAATTCCACGTAACCTCAGAGTTTGAATTTTTTTCTAGCTCAAAAATATCCAAAATATCGGCAATGAGACGCTAAATTGGAACACCCTGTACACCAGTTGAAATGTCAAAAGAAAGGCATAGCAGAAATGCATTGTTATGTAGTCGATAACCGCTTTTGCACCATGTAAATATTTTATATTGTTACGAATTTCTCTTTAAATAAATCACTTCTCCAATTCAAACACGTTTATTAACACTCTACAACTCGTTGGTCTTAACTGTATAACATTCAAATCACAACTAACTCTATCCTAGCAACAACACTAGTATTTATAAATTTTACATATTCTAGAATCTAATAACTGTCAGCTGTCACTAATGACACTTGACAAATGTCACAATATTATGTACATATATATATATATATATATAAAAGAAACATCCAAAAAAAACGTCATCAAAGTTGGCCGAGAAAAAAAAACGTATTTCTATTCTTAATAGAATTTATAACCTTATTTACTTGTCAAGACTGTCACATCATATGACAGCCATTGTTTATTTTACAAATTGTGACAGTCGCTTGTCAAAAAATTTGACATAACCAAAAAAGCTTAGACATGACCGCTATTTCCATCTCTCTCGTTCATAGCCAGAGTTGATGACTTTTTTTTGGATGTCTCTATATTAAATATCGTATTGCTCTGTGTATAGTAACGAGCCATAAAAAAAAGTCATCAAAGTTGGCCGAACAAAAAACGTATTTCTATTCTTAAATTTATAACCTTAGTTAATTGTCAAGGCGGTCTCATTATGTGAAAGTCATTATTTGTTTTCCTATTGTAACAGCCACTTGTCTTGAAGTTTGACAACAACAAAGTTTCGTTTTGAGCTTCGACATAACCGCTATTTCCAGATCTCTCGTTCATAGCCATATTTGATGACGTTTTTTTTTTTGGGTGTCTCTATATATTAGACTTTTAAAAAGATAATGTATAGCTATGTATTACTAAATGTGTATATATTTTTGTCTAAATAAGTAATTGAAACTCTTCATTTGCTTTGCAACAAAATGAATTTTGGTATTCCTAAGTACAACCCTGTCACGCTGACGCATATACGAGTATGTACGATTTCTACTTGTGAGAATCTAATTTCAAATATGTTTTTCTTATATATTGTTACGAATTTACTTATTTATACCAAAATGTTACGAATTTCTCTTTAAATAAATCACTCCTCCAATTCAAACACGTTTATTAACACTTTACAACTGTGCGACCTTAACTCTGTTACATCCAAATCACAACTAACTGAATAATTAATAATGTTGATGAATGTTATACTGTCACAATATCAATCAATTCAAATGTTTTAAGTTATAGTCGATCTGTCTTTCATTAATTTAGGTATCTAGGGGGGACACGTAATGTAAAACGTATACAAAATGAAATATAACAAAAGTACCTTAAAAATGAGTTAATGTCATATAACTTGTCAGCAGAGCAGTTAAGCAAGTATTTATAACAATATGATTATTACGTGTCATGAGATATGTCCAGGAATTTTAAGAATTACGAGTACACCACTATTTAAATATATATGTATCGTAAACTGAATACTGCATAAATTGTGTAAGCGCATTTGAAATGTTTTTCTGTAAGTCCAGTCTTCATAAAGTTTTTATGCCTACTCTAGATACATCAAACAGATCAATTTCGAAAAAAATCATTTTGTAAATATTTGTTTCGTTCACAAATCTAATCGAACTAAACATACTATTAGGATCTACTTAGTAGTGGTACATATCAAATAGTAAAACTAAAAATTTCTATTGTATTCATCTTTTTTGGGTCAGCCACGACTTAGAAAGGTGAAAGAAAGTTGACTAGATTTTTCAAAAACCAATTCGTTTTCAAAATGATTTCCATATCGTTGCGATTTTTGAGCAGTTTATTAGGACAGAAATATGCTCAAACGCGTCATTTTATTGGCCAACGTCTCAGTTGAGGTGAAAGAGATATTAGCCTCCTAAAATACCTGGATTATTTTGGTTCCAATGTCTGGGTTGTAGAACAATAATAGAAAATCCAAATTTAGATAATACCTAGAAGGTAACCGTAGGACGTCTAGTTCAACTAGGTTCATATGTTACTGCATGCCACATCTTCTGTTTTTTCTAATGTTACTTTATTAATTTATAATATGGTTAAAATGTTGAAACCATTTATATTTATCACCATAAAAAAATATTAAAAAAATATATGTGTATAATATATGTTTTAGTTAATGTATTAAGAATTATTTCCGTTTCCAATTCCCAATAGGAAAATTCTCAAATGAGAGTAAGTTGTCATCATTTTTTTTAAATTGTGTACGTCAAAAATACATATCTACCAATATATTGGAGGAAAATTGGAACCTTGGAAATAAATTCACACTTACACAATTTGCTGCTTTAATGTGTGAAAATGGTGTAATGTTTTGATGTTAAATAGAAAAGTGTTCAAGCTGAATCTACCACTATGGTGAGACCTTATTTACTGTTATAGTCCTAAACGAAGATGACTAATATTTACACAGAACTACGGATCTTGTTATCCTACAGAGATCACTAATTAATAGAGAAAAAGCGGAGAAAAGTTGATGAACCTGTATAAACAAAACCAACATACCAGTATATGTGACTGTAATAAAAAAAATCTTATTAAAGGTCTAAAATCCAAACAACTTTTCTTTAAAAAAAAAGGCACTCTCACTGTTCAGAAAAGAATTTTCTGCTCTCATGATGGCCTGCTCCATTCAGCGAAAAATGATGGTATGGCAAAAATAACTTTCTACTAAAGCAGAGCATAAGCCCTGTGTTAAAATTGACAGATGTCCGATAGGGGTTCATATTACAATTGATTTTAGTATAGGGTATCTATGTGAGGTTTTTGGTCCCTATACGTAAATTAATAATTGACGGATGTATTTATAGAGTCAGTAATGTTTTTGTTTTCAAACTAGCACATTAAAATCAAGCCCTGTTTTGTGTTAGTACAGTCAGGTATTTGTGTTTTATTGCGTTTTTTCTTGATAAATTCTTAAGTAAGTATTGGAGTATGTGACATCAAAACGATGGTAACAGAAAGCACTGTTTGATTAATTTTATGAGAGTTCCCATTTGAGAAAATTGAGAAAAACTGAGAAAATGAAAAATTTCTCTTCGCCATATTTAACCGCTAAAATATATATCGGATCATATAAAAGTACCAGAACAGCTGAATAACTCGATAGTAGTGGGTTTTCGAGAGAATCGTTAATATATGACCTTGTGTATAAAAAAACGCTTTGAACCCTGAAGGTCAAGTTAAGGTCAAATTACGGATATGCACAAAAACGCGCTAAAAGCACATTTTCAGAGAAACCTTAATACCAGTAATTGTAGAATTTCTTCCCGGCGATGTAATTTTAACTTTGAACATGACCTTGAAGGTCATTTAAAGGTCAACTCGAAAATCTTAATTGGAAGTGCATAGTTCTGACGCCAGGAATGGAAAGAGCGAATAAAGTAAAATCGCCTTGCTATGTTTTTATAAGTTAGGTTTAAGATTTTTTTTGCAGTAAGAGAAAAATCCTAGAATTATGGTTATACACATTTTCAAAGTTTTATTATGGTAATGGTCATATTTGAACGAAAAATTTTCCTTTCTTTTCATTCCTGGCGTCAAGACTATGTACCTACTTCCATATAAAATTTTGAAGTTGACCTTGAAATGACCGTCAAAGTGATATTCAAGGTCAAAGTGATATTACCATTAGATCTTCAGGAGGAAATTGTACAACTACTGCATTAAACGATTTCTACGAAAATAAGCTTTTAGCGCGCTTCTGTACTTCTTCATACTTTGACCTTGATTTGACCTTTAAGGGTCAAAGTGTTTTTATGCTCAAGGTGATATCTGAACGTAAAATTCTTCGCTCTTTTCATTTCCGGCGTTAGAACTATGCACTTCGTAACGAGACTTTCAAGTTGACTAGTCAAGGTCCAAAGGCGATGTCACCATTAGATAGCCTCAGCTATTTATATGCTCAGAATTTTGAATCAAAACATGTGAAAATAAACAAGATGTACCATTAAATATTCGAAAGTTGGGGTCATTTCCGATTAAACCGAAGTGAACGAAAATTGCTGACTGTGTGAATAAATGCAGCCACTTTCGAGAATCCTCTTGGTGTAAGTATCGTCATCTCAATATGTAGTAACATAGGAATTATGTGTCATTAAGTATGTGAGAAGCCCTGCATGATTGATACAATCATTTCAAATCATTCAAATAACTCCAACCATTCCAAAAAAATGTGACATCCTTTGTTAAAGTGATGTTATGACGGATACTATAAAACATTTGTACACATCTAAAAATCAAATATCACTTAAAACGATTTGTTCCGATATTGTCTATGAAGAAACCAGTTACACAAAACCCATTACACAGTATCCTCCATATAATAGTGTCCATTAGCACTTGATTAATTTCATCGCTTTGTCGCACCAAGAAAATACCACAGGTGGTAATTGTCCAATTAAACTTGTAAAACCATAGTTTTATTTGAATAAAGTCTCCACGTTAAACCGAATCGCACACCTGTACGCTAGACACGATACCCTCCGGGGCACATCGGAATATATTTATTTATTTTCTTATTTCCAATGTTATGGGTGAATTTATTCTAATAACAATACAATTAACTATTACGGCCTGACCGCTTGTAACGTAGGAATTCAATATCAAGGTGTTATAATAATAAACGGCAATTTCCTTGGACAGAATAAAAAAGCGTGTACTGAAACTTAATACCGGGTTTATGATTTTATACGGTATTTTCATTTTGTCCGACCTGGTTTCGAAAATGTGAGACTTAAATCAGTTCTTGGTTATACTAATGAAACAACGATGTATGTGTAATATCGAATATTTAAAAAAAATAGTGTTGTTAAATGGCCGGTCACTGATTAAAAATGAAAAAAAGACTAATGACTGTGAGGATTAATATCTGTCATTTATAATGGTCATTTTGGGTCGACTATATTTAGGAGTAAAACTTGTTTGAACATGAGGATCATTTTTAAATCAAACACAGGCATGTTGTGTAACAAGGGCATGCAGCCGATCCTGATACATTTTTCATGTTTTCTGCTATACATGGAAACTTTTTGTGATATTTCCAAACGACTCAACTAAAGTAAGAACCAAAATTGATTAAACGTAACCTCAAAACATGCAGAAAAATGTAAAAAAGTAACGCCAAATGTAAAATTTTAATAGTGATTAATCACAACATTAATGACATCAATAAATGACCTAAAATGACTTAGTGACCACGGTCACTGATATGGCTCACAACACTAAAAAATAGAAACTGTAAGAATATTAAATACCAAGAATATTTCTGGTGAATTAAATTCTTTTTACAATGAATACATTTATTATACATATTTAGAGCAGTCGTGTATTCCTTATATTAAGAAAGCCACAGAAAGTTTGGGATGTTTAAAAGTTACCAATATGTTTTTTTTTTTAATATCTCAAATAGGTATATTTTCCAAATGTAGCATCATTATATAAATCACATTTGTTAAAACACACAAGAAAAAACACTGAAAAGAAGAACCTCGTTCATCTAACAAAGAACCTTTAACGAAAATTAAAATAACAACTGAACAAACATTCTTAAAGAGTACTCTTTCTAAAAAAGTACTGATGCATTTAATATACTTATCCCTTCATAGTCGGCAATATACATACTTACTAGGATTTTAACTATGTGTTGCATAACAGGGCCGTACTTAGGTTTAGTTATGCCAATGTCATATGCAAAATAATAGCAAAACAATAAATAACTTACCAAAAAAAAAACTCAGACACCAGTCGTTGTTAAACTGATATACTCAACGGGTGTGTATACTAAACCATTGACGTAGTAAACGAGTTTAACGAAACGTGTGGGTGTCCTTTCCCGATTAGCCCGAAATCCAGGAAAAAGATCTTCCGATACAGGCCGAATACCCCCGCCGAATACTCTTCGCCGTGGCACCCCGGCCAACCCAGAAACCGATAGAAAAACAAGTAAAAAAACGATAGGTACGGCCTATTATAATATGCCTATTATAATAATTATTAGATATTAGGACTGTTGACTCGGTTTAACTGCTATTTGTTTCTGATATGATGGAAGAAGATACATTTCAATGTACAAGTATGAAGATACATACCTGTACATCGAAATGTGAAAAATATGTATTTTAATATGCTCGCACTCAATGAGAAATACTATCTAAAATTTATAGCTATTCTCATAGAACCATTGTTATATACCTATCCTTTTACCCGAATGGTTTAACATCTGTCAGTCACTTGGCATCATCACCTATGACCTTCTCGAAACATAATTTACAGTGACGTTCCAATAGAATAAGCCAAATAGCAAATAACTTCAGTAGATGCAGTTAACAATCATCAAGAACAAGTTGGAAGTTTATATAAAGCGACTTGTATACTTATTTCTAATGAATTCTCTTATGGTCTTACAACATTGTTGCTTCTAGTATTTACCAAATTAGGAACCTAGAGCTTTGTCTAGATTTCTCAGTATTTATTAGCATCACATTCATTCCCTAGAAATTCGAGTTGTTTAAGATGTGTTTAACCGTTTTAGTTTGAAATATTTTAGTTCGAAAAATATTATAATTTATATGATGGCTTACATCATTATAGTTAGGTACATATATCATATACAAAATATAGACTTATTTCTTTGTTTCAACCGATTTAATTTGAAATAATCTCCATAATCAGCTGTCATTGAGGTCTACTTATGACCGCTCTAACTGTATGAGAAGTAATTTACCCCCTGCATGTGCAAAGCCACTTACGATGCAAAAAAATTAGTATAGCGTATTACTTAGGCGTTTCTTATGAAAAAATATTATTATCGACAATTTTTCTCATATATACAAATATCTAAAACACCTAACACCATTTAAAATTTAATAACTACCAGTACCTAATCTCTAAGAGCATACATATGTGTAAATAAAATTTAGATACCGATTTCACCACCAGTATTATTAAAAGGACGTTGATGTTAAGCTCTGCTTTAGAGTTGAGTATCTAAATAGGCATGTGTTTCAAAATAAGTTTACCGATATTTAAGTATAGTTTGCAACACATATTCTAATTTGATTTATTACAGAAATTGAATTTCAACTTTCTTCACTTGAGTGTGTCGTATTTTGTATGGACTAAATTACGACTTTACATCTAATATCACTAATTTATTTATAACCGTCAAAACCTGAAGCACAAATCGTTGTTAGACATATGCTTATACATTGCATTTCAAAAGGAACTGCAAATAAGACCATCCACAAGTGCTTCTTCACTCCTCCCTTCTGGAGTGAATCTGGAGTGATCTGGAATCGTTGATTTAAATCAGGGGTCTCGAGGTCAACCGCATGTGATTTGTTAGTTGAACCTTTTGAGGGTGAACTGAAACAAAGAACCCGTGTAATATTTTGTAAAAACGTTTGATAGAAGTCATTGTACGATCAGTAGTAGATTATTTTACGGTTCGAAATGAAGGTTTCAGAGTCCTTTAAATTACATACCTCGAACTCAACTCTGTAATATTCAACATTCTATGCCTAAAACACAGTTTTTAATAAAGTTACCATCCAATAACTTCTTCAACTAACATCTTCACCTAATAGCTCAATCACTTTCACCATTTCAGGCTCACAAATCACCTTAAGCTCGTAATCCGATAACATTCACTTGAGTTTAAAGTGATGTTAACTTTAACCGTATGTGCAACGGGTGGTGGCAGCCAGGGCATCTCCACGTGGTGACGGTGGGCAACGGAGTTGTCCCACTATCCGACGGAGTCCCTGGGTTACGGCATTCATGCCGTCATGGCAACCACACGAAATAAACATTTTTCGAGACAAGGGTTAGGAACATCAGAATCGGCGGCTGATCAGGGTGGGAAAACGGGCCCGATAAATGATAAATGAGAGCGGATACAGTTAAAAGGGAGTTAGTGTGGTAGTGTGGTATTTTATCAAGCAAATATAAGTTTGAAAGCGATATATCCCCCAAGAAAGCTGCTAGTTCAGGGATGGAGGATAGAGGGTGGGGGGCTCGGGGGTGGGGATGGTCCATTTAGGGTAAAATCGACTTATTGTTGTTAGTAGACATTAAAAAATTTTTCATTTTTCATCCAAAAATAATTTGAGGCAAAACCGCCCGAATCGACCCTCCTCATTTTAAGATCTTTTAAAAGGACAGTGGTAAAACATTATGTCGATTTTTATTTTTGGATTTTGACTATATTAGAAGATAGATTTATAAATGTCAGTAGATATAGAATGTTTCGACACACTGTTCAGTGGGAGCTATTGGAGAACACGCGGACGTGTTATAATTCCTCGTTCAACTAAGATGGAATAGAAAAACAGTCCTATTGTATTTTCCATTCCTATACGCTTAAATAGCAGTTGTTTATTAGAACCGCGAACGGGAATACATATCATTATTCATAAGAAATGCGAAACCTGTGATATATAGCTTGTCATACACTTCTATTAACAATATGTAGGAGTTCATTTATCGTGAGTTATATGTATGTACATATGTCGCTTAACTTTCCCAGAGGTGCAGTCCAGGTATTTAATTAGAATACGTACCTATAACGAATCAAGTCTGAGAAAATAACAAACAAGACGATTTTAGAAACTGTATTGTATAAAAAATATTTCCGTTTTTAAACTAAGAATATAATGTTCTTCAGTTGAACTCGTCTAACTACTTACTCGACCTACTAGCTTGGAATTTGGTCTTCTATTGGGTTTAGAACTTTATTGCTTAGACATCTTGTGGTATCACACAATTGGTGTCTTCACAATTTTCAATCAACCCAACCAATCATTTATGATTCATTTTTTTATATTAAGCTTGAGTTGCTTTGCCTTAAAACTGACCTTGCATAGAAAAAAACACCTATTGCTAGTGAATTTTATTTTGGCACGGTAATAAACAAAATAACAAAACTATTAGGATTGCAAATTATTCACAGGTCGCATATCGTCGTTCCCATTACCAAAGAACAACGGGAATGCAAATCACAGAAAACTCGGGCCTGATGGAACAAAATAGGATTTAGCGACCCAAAAAAACTCCCCCAAGACCTATTCTTGTCCCAGTAAATTTCTGATTTTTTCTGTTGACCAGTGTTTTTTGTCATATTTTCAACATTCTGAATGAAGGGCACCCGAAATGCAGATGATCTGGAATGCTCATTAGTTCTCTTGAGCGAACCATTCGAAAACTTGGATACGACTCAGGGTTTCCTCCTAAAAGGTCGTTTGAAGCGTTGCATGTGCTTCTGTGTCTGTCTTAAGAAGGAAATACAATCTTTAAACAGATTCACTTAGAGAGCGTAAAACGTGATGACGTTTGCGAGAAGTGCCAATACAAGCCTGTACAAACTTCTGCGGCAACGTCCGCCTGATTACTAACGTGGGAAGGGTGCAACCACATCCACCTACCGATCAAACTCTCAACTCAGATCAAGCAGGGTTCGCCGAGGTCAGTCCGGTTTTTTTGTGTCTCCAGAGTATTGTCCATGCTGCTTCCAAAAATATTAGCTTTAAATTAGTGAAACAAACTGCTGTAAAATACAAATGCTGGTAATGACTAAGTAACGAAGAAACTAAACTGCTCGTCAAAATAGCGTAACACATTTTAGATTAACGTCAATTTCGTTCTATTCGTGCTAAAGGCATGCGTTTTGTAAATTTCGGTAGATTATAGGGTTGGCTTTAATGCCTCAAGGGCGCTACGCTTGCGGCTTACGGGGTTCGCCGTCCACACCTCAGAAACTAACTCTATGTCGAAATTTGGGTCCTTCAGGATAGACTAAAAAGGACCCTGGCGGATTAAAACCCTAACCTGACACACGTTACGATCTCTCCGGAAAGTCCTGAGCGTTCGGTCGCTGACCCACCCTTCAACCCTACAAACCGCAAAATTACAAATTTGAAACCGAAAATCTCTAACCCAAATAGAACCAAAATGAGCGTCATTTTCAATCTGAATCTAAAACGTCAGTCTAAAAAGTGTTACGCTAATTTTGACGAGTAGTTTATTTTAATGCTCTGTGTGACCAATAGTACCTATAAAATTTACATGTGTTTTAAGTGGAATTAAAAAAAAACATAATTTTCTGGTACGTTAGCATCAATCTAACCGTTGTAGCCTTACACCTATCACCACCTACTACTACTCCTTGAAAATTACTAATAACGTACATCCTGAAAATTGCCAACAATAAATATTTTGAAGACTTATTGCTGTGCGTTCCATCCATTGCTCCTCAAGAAGAATACGACACCTACCGCTCTGTAATAATATATTATATGCCCGCAGACATGCGTTTATACTGAATAAAATAAATTGAAATTACCTTATCATTTAAACATAACCTACAAGCAATGTTACATAATCGTGAATGGTTAATATTTTTGTACGGCTTTTTTAAGAGCACTTAACAGCTTATAACGGTTCTAGAATTTTCGATTTTTTAAAAGAAACCCTTGTATTAAACATTTTTTAAGTATGCTTTACAAAAATTGTAGCGGAAAAATGTATCAATATAAAATGAAGATGAGAAATGTTTTGAGGAATCGTTAATACAGCGTTTTTTATTATTTTTTTTTTCTATTGCCTTATTTTGTTGTATTACCTTATGGGTAATGTTTTGTTGAATTACCTTATGGGTAATGAGGAAAGGAAAGATTATTACAAAAACATTGTTGTAATCACAAGATTTTCAAAAAAATAACTTTAAAGCTAAAATAACCGAATCTAACTCAACATAGCTCAATGAGTATAGAAAAGATATTAAAAATTGCTCCCTAAACCGGACTAATAAATCAGACTATCAGTGGCGATTTTACTATATACATAGGTACAATAAAATTGTGATTAGGAAATAATGTTTTTGTATCTTTCCTTTCCTCGTTACCTTATGTTAGTTTTCTTCACCAATGGCTCTAATGATTTTGTTGTTACCTAAAAGGAAATCTATAAAATGGACGGTTAAGTCTAAATTAAGGCACCATATTGAACTGTTTCTTTTGACTTTCTTATTTTGGAATCCAGATTTGTGATTACCATCCTGTAAAACTTCCGAGGAAGAAATTTGTTGAAATCGAGTTTAAGAAATTGCCATTTTTGACTATATTATGGTTCTAAATTATGACACGTAATTTTTTAATTTTCAATTTGGACTTTGAATTCGTGATTAGCATTCTCGACAATCGGTTTTGACTTACTCTCTTTAGCGAACGGTAAATTTGAGTAAAATTTGAAGAAAATCAAAATGGTCATAACGAGAAGCTAAAAAAATTATTTTTAATAATAAAGTCTTATCATCTAAAGTTTTATCATAACAAAAACGGAAGTCGATAATTCTTCCTAAAGATTTTTTTTTTAACGAACTCCAAAATCGGATTTAGCGACCCAAAAACCCCCCCCGAGACCTATTCTTGTCCGAGTAAATTTCTAATTTTTTTTGTGGACCAGAGAAATCAAAGAGGATCGGCTGTTCAGAATTGGTGAAATTTGGGAAACTACAATAGTTGGTACTACAATACTACAGTAGTCAGTTGGAGTTCTTGCCATAAGATTTTGATCATGGATTTGAACGACACATGTTAGACATTAGACGGGATTAGACCTCACAATTTCACGAGAATAGCAACACAACGTTTACGAGAGTTAATAAATGCCCGTATAACTTCTACGACAACTTCCGCCTGGTTATATTGGCTACTGACGCAGGAAAGGTTAGTTGCATTCATTTAGTTGCTGTCTGACTCAAACTCTTTAACGTTTGTGGAGGCAACAAATTCTCAAAATAAGCATTACCCTTTTTGAAAACGACAAATAACGAATAAAATTTTGTTCTGAAAAATAAAAGATTGTCACTGTCACGAAAGTTTCCTTTTTTCTTAGAAGCTAGCTTTCTTTTTTATTCTTTCTCTTTCATTTAAATGCAAGATCATGATACGCAATGGACAAAGAAAATAAACTTAAAAAACGATAAATCAATGTCATATTATGACATAACAATATCTATCTACAAGTACTACTCGCTTATTTACTATTTAATTAATTATTTTATTTAACTGTAAACTAATGAAAAAGTATTATCCTTAATATTAGACAATTCCTAATACAAATCGTATATTGTATATGTTTATGAGACATTAATAATTAACTAATAAATAAATAACAAGTGAGTATAAATCCCAATTCGTTATGTACTAAATTAAGCAATAGTAAGCAATATTTTACACTGTTTTTATTGCCAATTATATACTTCGTTCTAGCCTTGGGAAAAGTGATGCAGTCTCTCTTGTAACTTTCTAAAGCTAGATGCAGTCCTAATCCCACTAACCTCGCCTAGAAAATCTCTATTAATTTAAAATTTCTATTAACATCTATTAAAATTATTACCATACGATCGTTACTTTAGATACGCCACTGCTCTCATCTCTTGTAAGTAATTATTAAAATCCATTCAAAGATACGGTGCATGCACATACAGTCGTTCATATTCCTTTTGGATCTTCTGGGACGGGTTTTTCTCGGGGCGTTGTCCAAGAATTTACACACTTATTTCAGTGCGTAGGCTCAGTTTCAAACATATGGCTCTAAAATTTAATCTATTGTAGTCACAAACATGACAGACCGATTGCTTTTTCCAATATTGATTTACGGCCCAGATTGTGAACGGTTCGTTTCATAGTTACCAGGTTAACGAATGGAGATAAAACAGATATGTTAACTTTATTTGAAGTAATTTGTTCAATATAATGAATTATCAGTACTAATTAATAGCCTGTATACTTAAATTAAAATTAACATTTAAAAAGGCCTTGATATTTCGACGAAAATTCACAAAAGATATGTCCGTAGCAGATAATTTTATAAATTGTTACGAATTTCGATAGTTATTAAATGAAAGAGTTCCAATTTTTAAGCTGCCAACGATACTTGCCCTAAAACATTCAACTTTTCTACTTGAAATTAATTAAATCAAAAACTAAGATTTTACAGGTATATCAACAGAATCAGACACATACACGCCCTCTTTCCAGAATTCAGAATGTACCGTATTTTTAGAGAAATATCATTTCCAATCAGAATGTACCGTATTTTTAGAGAAATATCATTTCCATATTTTTAAACTTCTGAGTTTTTTGTGCATCTCTATCATTCAAAAACATTTTATTGGCAGAATATTCTCAGTAATCATTTATTTTCAAACAAAATGCATTATAATTACAACTACAAAACAGCGATTTAAAAAAAAAGTAGTGGATTAATTTCACAGATACATACAGTACGTGTACAGCCAACAACGGCCAGTTATGAAAAAGGACAAATTCTACACTTCTCATTCTAACGACTAGCGTGGCGTGGTGAGAAGGCCAATCTTATTCCTTCATTATTTATAATCACTTAATAAATAATTTAACTTTTAAATGTGCTGTAGGAACGTTTCATATGCATATTTAAAAATTATGGTTCTTTGCTATTAATAACTACGAATTCTTTCTTTTAAATTAATTTAAATTAAAAATAAAAAATTCCCAAACTTTTCATTTTTAAATAAAAACAATATTGATTTTTTTTTTTAATTGGGAGCTTTTTACAATGTTAATATACTTATTATTACTACAATGTTATATATTTACATTGTTATATATTTACAATATATATGTTATATATAAATACAATATATACAATGTTATATATTTACAATGTTAATATACTAGGCATGTGCGAGATCTCGAAAATCTCGAAATCTCGATCCCCGAGACGAGAAACAAAAAATCGAAACGAGACTCTCGGTCAGTCGAGATTTCTCAAGAGATTTCGAGATTCCGAGATTTCTCGAGATTCCGAAATTTCTCGAAATTCCGAGATTTCTTGAGATCTTACTATTATTTTAGATTCCGACATTTATTGAAATCTCAAGATTTTTAAAAATACCGAGATTACTCAAATCCCAAAATTCATATACTATTTGAAATTTCCCGGAGAATATTCAAAATATGAAACTTAAGGGAAATATCGGTGACAATCTTTCACTGTTACATCTCGTAACGTAATTTTTTACATACGCATCGAGCTTTACACCGACGCTCGATCGATACAAATTAAAAATAGAACTCAGCATTTTGAAATCGATGACCGATTTCCTAAATGTTGAGTTAAACCAAAATGTTAAAGCAAAGTGTAAAAATTTTTCTTTTATTTAATGTGTTTTGCTAGCTGAACTTTTAAATTTAAACAACTGTAAGTATTAATATATTAATTTCACCTCTTTTTCGAGAAATTTCAATATATCAAGAAATCTCGGTATCTCGAGAAATCTCGCCATCTCGAGAAATCTCGCCATCTCGAAAAATCTCGGGATCTCGAGAAATCTCGGGATTTCGAGAAATCTCAACTAACGGAGAATCTCGTCTAGTCTCGTCTCGAAAAATGACTTCTCGTCTCGTCTCGAAAATTCGAAATCTTGCACATGCCTATAATATACTATACAATTAGTTTTACGTAACTAACTCGATTTATGATGTATTTATTTCTTACTCAGGTAATTTTTATAAAGCAATAACTTTGTTGTTGCACTGAACACTTTAAACACAAATATCTCTTACATTTACATTGTATCCCATTGATACATTTCTACTGTATCCCTTTTCTGTCACTAAATGATGGAAAAATACACATTTTCAATAAAAACATAAATATTCGCAAAAAGGCGCAAAAAAATACACCATTTTTTATGTATTCAGAATGCTGCAGAGAGCGCCCTCTACAATTTACATCAAACTGATTGACAAATTAAAATTCATCTCATTTAATTTTTAAAAAAATGTTTTTTTTAAAAGTAGTTACTTACGGAAACCAAAAATAAAATTATGACTTTGACATCCTGTATCATAGTTACCAAGAACTTTTGGACTAAGTAAGTTTGGTTAAATGGTAATATTCTTACCCAAAGAATCTGTGGTTTCGCTGTGTCCTCTTAATAATAGGACACCCTATATTATCTCAATACCTACATCTCGAAACAGTTGTAGTAAATCATTAAGGTCCAGGAAAGTGTGCTGTCACGCGGAGCCGACACTATACAACTCTATGATAATTAAAGTATAAACCGTATTTTTAAGCGCATATTTCTTGTCCCTGTCTACCCACGCCACTGTCCGTGCGTAGAATGTTATCCCGAACGGTCTTCGCAGGAACCCGGGACTTCGTAATACACTTTCTCCGTAAGACGACGAGGTATTCCGATAGCGACCTGCCGGCGATGTAAACGGGTCGGCCAACGCATTGAAAACGACGCCTTTTTTGTTGCGAGTTAGTCACTCGTGAATTCGTGTACTGTATTTACATATTACCTAATTTTGTGTGGATTTCTGTAATAATAGCACAGTCGTTACCATTTGTGAACAGACTTAAAAAGATGATTGAAAACTACAAGGATTTTACAACAGACGGATCACATACTTTATGTATTCCTTGTAATCTTCGATATATATTTCGTGATCGCCGAGAGCGTAAAAGACATTTAGATTCGAATATATATCCAAAAATAAGCTGGTACGGTTAGAAAAGAGGAATTTTGGTTTGATTTGTGCTTAATGTTTTGCGCATATAGCCTTGCGTGGAACATACATTGCGCAGAACATACATTTACAGAAGACATATCAATGTGTTATGGGAAATATCAAAGAAGACATACGCAATCAATTTCTGTGGTTGACAGTGGACCAACTAACAGATTTTGCTGTAATAAGGTCGTCGTTAATGTCCCCAATATTGATAGCTAATCAACGGGTTTTACAAACAGCGACTAAAAGTATATAAATAGTAGTAACACCTGTTTTTAATCCTCTGTAGATGTAAAAAATAATAATGTACTTGATGTTAGTGACCAAACAACTGTGCGAAATTCGTGAAAATCATATGTTATGGTCCTCTGTCATGTGAACTAATATTTTGAATTTGCACCTTCCTAACTTCAGTAGATGTGGAACGATCGTTTTCCCTCTACAACCTTATATACATGCATCATTCTTAACAAGAATAACTGCAAGAAGGACTACTGGTCATGGCAACGTACGCTCAAGCAATGAGGACAGTCGGTGTTTGTGAATGACTCAAACAATAGGTATATATATTATTAAATAGCTCCTGTCTTTTGATTGACGGATTACAAGCTTCGTTACACACACTTTCACAACCTGTCTTTACATTACACATACTTTTGTGAAGAAAATCCAGGGTGTCCTATTTAAAATATTTTGTTACCCTTACAATATAAGAAGTTTCTTTTTAAATCTGTTCAGATATTCGATGAAAAATTAAGAAAAATAGGGTGTGTCAATTGTAGATAACCTGTACATATTAAAATGTAGTACCAAATAATAAGACCATACCAAATACTGTATTAACAAAAAAGTTAAGATAATATAATATGTATTTCCGCCAAACAGATATCTGTGAACAGTGATAATTCCATACCTGGAGTTCATTCGAGGCTTTCTAATAGCAACCTTTTTTATAGATTTACGTTTGCCTTCAGAAACATGGAATAATATTGTTTAAATAAAGGATCCATAGTAGTGTAACAGAATTAATAATAGTGGACATTTGTTTTTTTTTTATATACAATTTTAACTTCTCTAAAAACAAAAAATTAAATTCAAGTCCAATTTTCACTAGTGTGTAATATTGTGGTTTCATGTATTTAAAACAGCGTTACATTTTTAACTGTACTAGATCTACCAAATGAATCACCACTAAAAGCGTTAATAACAACTTTTATTATTCAAAACAGTATATAAACGTGGATATATAAAAATATCTAAATTAGCCCAATTTGACCTAATTTTCTAAAAGCGTTTCATTACACTTCGCGTTCAAAACATTGTTTACTACAATTTTATAGTTGTCATATTGTCCGTTTAAATGAGAAAGCTTCTAAATTATTTTTGTCCCATATAGCGCGTAATTTCTTAGAATTTCGTATGTACCTAATATACCATATTAATTTTATGACAACTATTAATATTATGGAGTACGCCAACAGTAAACTAAACTGCTCATCAAAATTAAGAAAAAGTGTAATACTTTTTAGATTAGCGCTATTTGTGTTCTGTTCGAGTTAGATACTTGCGGTTTTTAATTTTCGGTAGTACATAGGGTTTATTTTAATGTTCCGAAGTCGCTACGCTGTGACTTAAACGGTTCGCCGTCCACGCCCCAAAAAGCAACCCCCATGTCGAAATTTGAATTCGCAAGATTTTGACGCCAATTTCAGAGATATACAGGATCGACTCAAAAGGACGCTGTCGGGTAAAAACTCCATCCCAGCACACATTAAGACCTCCCCAAGAAGTCCTGTGTGATTGACCACCCAAACAGCACCTTTTTCCACTAGTTTTATGAGCGAGAGCATGTTTGGGTGGCCTACCTCGCAGAGCTAACCCAGTCGAGGCTACATGAGCCAAAGTCACAGTGAACACTTGCCGTGCGTACCAAGCATCTCTCGCGAATTTCGCGATTGTCAATTCGCACAAGTACAAAGGAAGGTTCCGCCTACCCAACGAGCCTCTTTTTAGAATTTTCACCCACAATTATGTAAGGAGTCAAAAAGAAAGGACGATGGGACGCAAAGGGGGATTTGAAGGGGACAAACTATTCGAGATGGGTCGAAAAAAGTGTAACAAAACGGCAAAATGGGCAGGCAAAAAGCTATTTCTAGTTTCAGTTTTAGAATATTCTTTATTTTGGAGAAAGCGAGAGAGACCTCATAGGATGGGTCGTAAATTTAGTTACCAGGTCAATTTTAGGAGGGGGGTTTTAGAATTTTTTTGGGGGGCGGAAAAAATTTTTTTTCCAGAGCATTTTTTTGTAAATTGTTTCATTCGGAAGCAATGGCACTTACCGCATCTGGCAATAGAAAGGGCCTAGGCGAGTGTACGATGCCTGTGCCAGAGGCGAACCAGTATCAAACTCGCGGAGGGTGGCGCCAGTCGAGATAAGTGATGCAGAGGAAATGATTCTGTGGAAATTGAGATGTAAATTATATATGGGAGGTCAGGTTTCTAAATACTTATATATATGTAAATCCTTGGTCACACCGTTTATCGCGGAATGTCAAAGGTTGTTAATGGGAGATCGGCTCAGAACCGAGGAGAACCTTAACGTCTACTACTCCACTGGGTGGCTATGGAGACGTAAAGGTTCGCTATGCTAGTGGGGTGAATTTAGGGTGTTTTTCTAGAAAATATACCGTGTTCATAAAAACGGGATAAACCCGAAAAACTTCAGTTCTTTTCTTCCGCTCAATGAGTTCATACGTCGTCGTGTTGGTTATGATTAATCCTTGAAGTTTGCTATTATTATTGTATTTGTTCAGGAATATTCTATTTGTATGTGTTGATCAAAGCGCCTTCAAGTATTAATTTGTTATTATCGGAAAGAAGACGTGTGACCGGGGATTGGTTAACGGCAGTTGTTACAGTTTGTTTTGGTTAACTAAAACTCCCCTGCATGTGTGCACAGCTCTGTTTTATTTTGCGCCGGAACACTAAGAAGGCTGGGCACCATTCGTTGAATAACTGAAGCAGTATCAGGTGAGCTAAACTCTTCTCTTGGACGAATTAATCGACGAATCCACATGAAATAATATACATATCATAGGTGTACAGATTTAAACAAGGCCGCTCGGTAAATCTGAAAAGTAACAAAAAGGAATCCGCGGGGTCGCGAATAATGCCGCGTGCCCCTGGATCGCACCTGTTACAAAGCTTCACGCATCAAGACCTGCTTACAGCCCCTCAGCGCGACAACTTTTCAGAGGGGTGGGTTGGAGATGGAATATCATATTTGGCGCTCAAACGACCGTTCACAGTGGGTCCCGTCAACTTCAAGATCCTTCAAGTAATGCCATGACATAAATTCGAGACAAATAGACATCCCACGCAACCTTCTACAGCAGCGGAACCAGAGTGCGGGTTGTCAAAGGGTGAAAGCGAGTTGTGGCACCCCACATAATTATATTAGACAGCATTAAGATCAATCGATTCGCCCAACAGAGGTCAAACCACGCAAAACCCTGCATAAATGCAAAGGGATGGCTTAGGGGGTCTGTAAATGGGTTGAAGAAATGGGACAACGACCAAATACACAGAACTTATTGAGGAGGTCTTAATGTGTGCCGGGATGGAGTTTTCACCCGGCAGCATAGTCTTAGTCAATCGTCATGGGGTTGCTTTTTGGGGTGTGGACGGCGAAACGTTTAGGTCACAGCGTAGCGACTTCGGGGCATTAAAACCAACCCTATATGCTACCGAAAATTAAAAACCGCAAGTTTCTAACTCGAGTAGAACGCAAATGGCGCTAATCTAAAAAGTGTTACGCTAATTTTGACGAGCAGTCTATTTTCGACAAGCAGTCTATTATTGTCACGAGCCTACCAGTTTATTTTTTTTATTTACTTTCATAAAACTTCTAACTTAGTTCCAAACCTGACGAAATTAAACCGAACATAGCCTAAGGCTTCTAGTCCCAAACCTAATGAAATTAAGCCTAACAGAGCTTGTAGCGTATCATCCCAAACCTACAGGATTTGTCCGGAAAGTAATGTCAGTGAGCTTTGAAAAATGGTTTTCATTGGTTATATGTGTACAAATCTTTAGCAACTTTCAAAATGTATTCCTCCTGCGTCCACACATCGGTTCCAGCGGGTCTTCCACGCATCAAAAGCCTTCTGAATGTTTTTCGGCATTTCGGCAACTTTTGGCACGAGCTTCGCGTACACCTTCCTCATTCCTGAAGACTCCGACACAATTTCGTGAACAATGGTTTTCGTAATGTCTAATGTTTCGGAAATTAAACGGACACTTAGACGACGGTCAGTGTTTAACAAGTCACGCACACGTTTCACATTGTGGTCGGAACTGGAGGTTGATGGCCGTCCAGCGCGGTTCTCGTCGTTGACATGTTCCCGACCTTCTGCGAAGGCCTTGTGCCACCGGAAAATTTGCCTGTCCCAAAAATCGACGCCGAAAGCCTTCTTCAACATTGTAATGGTTTCCGCAGCACTCTTCTCCAGTTTCACACAAAACTTAATCGCCATCCGTTGCTCAAGCGAACGTTGCATTTTTTCTTGCACGGGATCACTGTAACGAATCTCAAAGAACGAGTGATGCGACCGCTACAACGACCGGTAGCCAACTGACGCTTGTTGGGTCTTGTTGCCAGATCCCCCCACCACAATCCCAGCACGTAAAGCGCGGGCTGGCGCGTACAGTCTCAGGGGAACAAAAATTCACTGACATTACTTTCCGGACAAACCCTGTATTAACTTTTAACCTAAAATGGTAAGGCGCCTGCAAAACCAATGAGCTTTACCATTGTTTTACAATAATTGTTAAACTAAATAGTAATTGTAAATAAACAATTATTGTTTGTTTGGGTAGTGAGTTTAGCAGATTTAAGTTATTAGGTTGGGATGGAGTAATATATGGTGGTTTATCCAGATTTTAAAGCTATGTAGGTTTAATTTTGTTAGATTTGTAACTAAACACCTTAGACCAGGCCTCTGCAACTCTGGTGATAAGCGCTCCGGCCGAGCGCCGCCGGTAAGCACTGGGAATTAAATGCAAGAATATGAGCTGTATGTCTCTGTCGCGCAAAGGCGCTGTGCTGGGACATGAGGAAGGCAGGGACAGGCACCGGTGCTGCGAAGTGCAGCACCGGTGCGCGCCGGCACCGATGTGCTATGTGAGGTTTAATTTTGTTAGATTCAGACTAGACGCCTTAGATTGTAGGTTTAATTTTATTAGGTTTGGAACTAAGTTAGACGTTTTATGAAAGTAAATTAATTGCATAAAAGAAACAAAAAATCTAAATCACCATATCGATTAATATAAAAATAGTTTCGCTTGAAACAGAGAGTCCAGTTAGACTGCAAGTTATGGTCAAAAAATGCCAAAATTGCTAAAAAAAAATGGTGAAAAAATGGCTGAAATCTGGATTCAGCGGATCATAAAACGTAACGCTCGCTAATATTTCCAAGTAAAATGCTTCATAGACAAAGGTCTACCTGCCGGGGATTGAGCTATTTCTTGAAATATCTATATGTAGGCGCCATTTTATGCTCGCTATATTGAATTAAAAAAAAAATTGAAAACGGCCAGTTTTCATTCGAAAGCGGAAAAAACGTTTTTCCGCTGCGCCTATTTTTGGACAAACCACTGTCCCGGTTGACATGGAAGGTCCCATATATAAAATCAATGATATAACTCCTAGCGCTTCTTAAAATACTTTTTGCATAAGTATACAAATTGTCTCTACTTCATATCATTCTCTACTTTTTGTATGAGTACTTGATTTATGAGTACCTAAGAAACTCGCGTATACGTAAATCTTTACGTAATGTAAACCCTGTGTTACGCTTCGTTATTCTTGAATTTGGATTGTAAAACTTTCCATTTTTCTTCCAACTTCCAATTTTCATTTTATTTCAAACCCAAATAATATAAATGCAAATTTAGAAAAGCGTCATAAGCAGTAATTAGTTTTTGACACCTTTTAGTTTAAATTGAAATTAATGCCAGAATCTGATTAAAGTAAAGTTAAGGTAAATATATTTTTCCGTCAGCGCTATTAAAATAACAATGCATTTATTGTTAGTGTTTCTGAGAATTACATATACATATTCAGATATCGCTGTATGGGTGTTTTGGACTCTCCATCGTTCAATGAGTCTCTATCATCAGAACTAGTAAGCCATTTTCTTAGTATTTGATCTTTAGTCAAATCGCTGTGATAAATACCTACAATTACAGAAACATTTTTTTGAAAACTAAAGTTGGATTTCCAATAACCTTGTAATTTGAAGTCAAATTGTAATCAAACTGAAGACAACCGTTGAATAGATTGCTTTGAGCTCAATAATTTCGAATCAAACATTTTTTTCTTCTTTAAAACGACATTGTTTTCGAGATATCTGACCGCTCCTGCACTTACTATAGATATTCTTAGATTATAGATAATAGTCTAAGTTTAGACTATTATCATTAATAACATTAAGTGATTTGTTTTAATCATTTTTCCACCTTAAATCTAAAATTACAACTTGTACATCCCATACAATGTATGCAAATACTTATTGACGAGAGGTTCTTTAGGTCCTTCTGCATTGTGTGTGTCCTGTACAAAGAATGCACCTTAGGCGATGTGTCTAGTACGATCGGGAAGCATTTATAGTGCATAAATTAAATTCATGGAAATTTTATTTTAAATATCCTGTCACTATGATTATGTGTCCCGGCACATTAATCGCGAATAAATATTATCCTGACTTTTATTGATCGCCTAGTCGGATTAGCAAATCTTTAGGGAGTGAGACCAACTTATTGTAACACAACATACAAATAGTAGGTACCGCAGGTACCATATCTAATGCAGTAACTGTTTATCCATCCATGTTTGTGATTAAAAGTTTCAGATGATGCCTGAATCCTACAATTATTATTTAGAAATTTACATAGTGGAGTGAAATCATAAAAATAGTTTTATGTCTTAAGGTACAACCTCAAAAACACAGGCCGGCAAAAAAATTTACCCGAAATCAGGGTATACTTTTCCGAAGATTTTCGATGTCCTGAATCCGAATCTGACAGAATTACTCTGGTGGCTCAGGTTTTCGAGGTTCTAACCTAAAAGTGCAAAAAAAAAGAGGTTTTTCAGGTTTTCAGATTCTAAAATAAAAGTGCAAAATTCACGGTTTCTTAATATTCTATAATATTCTTGCTTTGTTAGATGCCGCATTTTTGCTTATGAGGGCAGTATAACCCGACAAACTCAAACCCAGTAACCCCATATCCTAAGAACATGTAGATCAGAGCACTAAAAACCAAGTATAATTATGAATGAAATGATTTCAAACTCAAATAACCTATAACCCAAGAATCTCATAATCATTGTCGGAAATATAAATTTTATATATCAGGGTTATGAAATTATGGTGACCGAGTAATGTGGTTACATAAGCCAGCTGATACTGAATTGTATGGTTCTGGACGTCTGATGTATAAAATCCATTCTTCCTCAGAGTTTTGTAGCTTATATTTTCTGACACTCCAGGTTATGGGGATATGGGTTTATGGAGGTATGAAAGCCTACTAATCTGAAGATATATGGTTTTGGTAGTTTGATCAATTAGATCTATATTTGCACAAATTTTTATGGCTATATATACCCGCACACTCCAGGTTATGGGGTTATGTGTACCAGCTGACAGTGAGCTATATGGCTCTGTTAGATAAAATATATGTTTCCTCAGACGTTTGTGGTTATATATACTCACATACCCAACGTTGTTTAATTGTTGGGTTATGGGTTATTTGAGTTTGAGATTATTTGCTCATAAATCTTCAAGATACATGGCATTTAGTGCTCAGATCTACAGACCCGGGTATAACTTTAACCCTCGTGATGTGCATATGAGAAAAATGAGACCTGAAAATTTAACTGGGACTAGAAATGGGGTTACAAATTTTTTAGATAAATACAGTCTTATTAGTCCAGTAAATAAGCCGGAAAATACTGTAAAATCTGGAAAAGTTGATAAGCAGCTCCAATTTCAAAAATTTTTGTTTGTACTTGTACTTTTTCCATTGCAATCTAGTCTAGTGGTCCGAGGTTCAAATCCCGGCTCCGACCACTGTGGCACCTCTATGGTTTTTTCGTATGTGCCTATCACTGTAAAGTAGCTCCTTCACTCCTCGTCAATATGATGTAATATTACCGGTTGAATTGTTGTAATTAGACCTCGGATTCGTAATCAGCGACCCCGAAAACCCCCCGAGAGACGATTTCCGAGGTGAAATTTTGAATTTAAAAATTTGGGGTGGTTTTAATGGAGTGCAACCACCTTCACTCGATTTTTCATCTCGGATTCGTAATCAGCTACCCCGAAAACCCCCGAGAGACGATTTCCGAAGTGAAATTTTGAGTTTTTAAAATGTTTTATCACTTTTACTATTGGGGAAGCTTTGGGGGTGGGAAAACTACCATAATTTTTTCATTTTTCATAGCAAGGCAGATATTAGTGGTGATGAATGTTCCTGAGGGTCTAAAGAACACGTGCAAACAAAAATTTTTGAAATCGGAGCTGCTTATCAACTTTTCCACATTTTCCGGCTTATTAATTGGACTATATGTCAAGTTCACAGCATGGGCTTAGAAATAATCACTCGACGGAGACTGTAACAATTGAATTAATTCAGCTTATAAACAACAAAATGGGTGCTAGAGAATACGTCACGGGTATATTTTTTATCTATCCTGTGCATTTGACAGTTTACATATTGACTTTATTAGTACTGGATTAGAAAAATTTGGTCTTCGTGTAAATGTGAATAACTGGATTATGTACCTTATTCCTAACTGGCAGAACCCTTTGTGTAAAACTCATTATCTGAGCAACAACACCACAAGTATTGGAACCACTCAAGGCAGCGTTGTGGACTCTCTCATATTTTTATTATATATTAGTGAACTACCACGATACATTAGTCACGGACACGTATTTTTGCATGCTGACGACACATACAGACTACCTTATTTGACTGTGATATTAGCAGATAGTGACAGAGTGTGTAGGCGTGACAGAAATTTAAGCCAAGACAGAATATAGACGAATTCTTAGGCGTTATAATTGACGATAATCTTATTTGTTAATCCCCACTCCGCATTTTTCGGCGAATTTGAACAACAGCCATCTTGTTTGTTAGTTATCAAAGCTCTTCTCGGGGTGTGTATGGTATGTGAGAGTCGCCGACATTACGAATCTTGTGAGCTGCACAAATCAGAACCGTTGGGCCTCGCCCACTTTCGACAGTCACCATTCCTCTCATAATTTTTCTCTTCTACTAAAACTTCCGTACTCCTTCTATCCCATAACCACTGGTTTACTCACTGTTTTCCTGTCTGCTAAGATGACAACGGGCACTCTGTATATTGTGGCTTAGAGAAATTTTTACAAGAACTTGAATATAAAGCAATCCTGGTTACAGGGCAATTCACGTGGTGTGTAAAAAACAGACTTTTTTAAATTACGAAAAATATGTGCGTATGTTTTTTAAAAATAAAATAATAAATAGTGAAAGTATAACAATTTCTATAAACAACTATGTTCTGAAAATTTAACTTGAAACAGCATTTCTTGGCACCATCCTCGACGAAAATCTAAATTGGTCGGCTCATAAAGACTTCCTCTATAGTCACTTAAAAAAGATTTGTTTTGCTAGCTCGACATTAAAAAACTGTTTCGATCAAAGCTCTCTAGTGAACGCATATTATGCTATGTCTTATTCACGAGTTGCAAGTAACATAACAGTTTGGGGTTACAAGTAACATAAAAGTTCTTATATAGAAAGAGTCTATAGTATAGAGAGAAAAATCCTACAAAGAATAATCCTACGAATGATTTTCAACATAAGGCAAACGAATTCTTGCGAGGTGTAGGTATTTCAAAAGAATAAAATATTAACGGTCTACTGCATTTATTTATATAAGATATTAGTTTACATACATACTATAAAGCTCAAATTAAATACTCATTCCATAAACTTAAGCAACTCACTCGTTATCGTAAAGACATGTACATCAATCGTTATAATTTAACTTTATTTGCTAAATCACCACAATATGCGGGTAGTTATTTATATAATAAATTGCAACCATATTTAAAAATTATACCTAACTATAACTTAAAAATATAAATCAAAATTAAGGCAATTCTTATGTGAATATATTTTAGTTTTTTTAGTTTAAACAAATATATAGTAAATTCTATGTAATATTTGTATCGATATTCAGTATGTGTCATATAATATGTATCTGTGCAGTATTACTAGAGCTCGAATGTTAATAATAGATGCATACTTTACCAGGGGCGGCTCCAGGATATCTATCAGTAATGTTACGAAATATTAAACAGGTCATACCTTATACATACGGGGTGATTGTTGCAGCCCAACTAGGCAAAGGAACCATAGTCACAAGACACAGAACTTGCATACTCATGGTAAACGACGCTATAACACAGACGTGTCCGTACTACCACTCGAGTTTCCATAAATTGTTAATAACTGTTCCTTATGTTCAGGAGTTAAGCCTGTCCCTTAAAATCCACTTATAAGATGAAAAAAGAGCGTTCAACGTTTACAGACGTAACTGCGGCGTATTTAAAATGAATACAGTTTTGACGAGGGCACATTTATATCTTGTTCAGAGCCATCCCTTATTGCTTGTAAATAAATCAACAATATGACACAACATGGGAAAGTCAAGGTTAGTAACATCCGTTGGTTCAATACTAAGCCATAAATGTCTTTCGCACAGTTCCGATTTTTTTATGTCCTCACGCAATGGTGCTATGTATAATCGTCTGAATTGTTTCTTCAGACAGACTAACTTCGCCGTACTTTCCACTCGCAGCGGTCTGGACAAATTGTCTGAACCCGGGGTGATTTATTTTTATGAATGGAATATTACAGGCTACCACCGAACAGAAGTCTAGTTTCTGTTCGGTGACGCTACCGTCATTTTGACTAAATCCAAGTTAAATTGTCTCTGTCTGTCTCGCGCACTCACACCACCACTTACACGAGTTTTATATTTGTCTGTAGCAACATGCTGCAAAACAGCTGTTTTTACGTGCCACGTCAATACACTGTCACACATGGTACAATGAAGTTTACTGTAACACGCGACGGACGCTATCCCGACATTTTTACAAATTTATTCGACGTTTCGTGGACACAAATGATGATGCATCGACCACCTCAGAGTAAATAATCCTAAAAAAAAAAAAAAAAAAAAATTCCCCTTCCCCGCCCCACCCGGAACACGGCAGACAGGTTGTATTCTGGAATACATATAATGGCGTTATTTGATTGAACTACGATTGTACTATGTACATATGGGTCATTTCACGCGAGATTTACAATGAAAATTTTAATTTGACCGAAATATTTTTTTATTGTTTTTTACACCAAAATATTCGACACGTATTTTTTTCGTTTTGGGGAAATCGCAAAAATTTCGACTTTATGAGTATTCGAAATCTGAAGTACAAAAAAACACTACATTTTTGTTCGCTGATTACTCGGAAAGTACGGTACATTCGAAGAAAAAGCTAGGGCAATACAATTTAGGGTTTTTCTTCCTCTTTCCAGCCATGTGGTCAAATCAAATTTTTGACAAATTTTTATTGTGTAATTAGCGACTTTTCATAAACAAATATACTTTTTTCAAAGTTGGACATTTTTTTTCTCAATTTTTTTTTTGCTATAAATATTGCTTAAACTATCAACAATTTACTGTAAAATTTGTAGAGTGGGTAGTCTGTAACTTTTTTGGATACAAATTTTTGAAGAGAGGCGAGCACGCTTGGAGCGCGCGCTGGACGCGATGATTCTCGTATAAACTCGTCGCGACTCGCGGTTGTTCCTGTAGACGTGGTGATTCCGTATTTTTGAGTCATCCTGTAACAAGTGCGTTGCATTTAACATTTTTTTATCAACAGTATTAGTTTCATTTAAAGATAGTTGTTGCAACCCTTTTAAAGAAAGCAGTCACACCAAAAGTGTTAATAACAAAAATTTACGGTGCCCATCGCCTTCCTTATGTAAAAAATTCGGTACGTTGAGATTCGAAACGCACTAAAAATTTGCAAGCGATAATAATGCACATCACAATAATACTTTGAATTCATTATTTTGCAATTTAGTAATAATATACTCACAACAATCAGAATCGGACATTCTTCCGATTTTTTGTCTACACGATGTGCACAGTTTATCGTTTGCATTGAAACATATCAGTTTCTACATAAGGACAAGGGCGTAGCCAGGGGGGGCGATGGGGGCGATCACCCCCTCCCCCCAAGGGTCAAGTAAAAACCGAAATACTCGGGGGAATGCGGTTGCCTTTTTTTTTGGCTTTTTTGTTTTATTTGCAGCGATCGCTTCGGGCTTTTGGTTGGCGTTGCCTCTACTGACCTTTTTTTTGGCTTTTTTGTTTCATCTGCATTGAGCAAAAGATAACCACTGGCTACGCCCTTGCATAAGGAAGGCGATGGGCGCCGTAAATTTTTGTTATTAACACTTGTGGTGTGACTGCTTTCTTTAAAATGGTTGCTACACCGATCTTTAAATGAAACTGACATTGTTGATAAAAAAAAATGTTAAACGCGACGCACTTGCTGCAGGATAGCTCAAAATTGCGGAATCACCACGTCTACAGGAACAACCGCGAGTCGCGAAGAGTTTATACTAGAATCATCGCGTCCAGCGCGCTCCAAGCAGCCGCTTGTTCTTTTTGACCACTTGGCTGGAAAGAGGAAGAAAAATCCTAAATTTTATTGCCCTAGCTTTTTCTTCGAATGTACCGTACTTTCCGAGTAATCAGCGAACAAAAATGTAGTGTTTTTTGTACTTTCTGATTTCGAATACTCATAAAGTCGAAATTTTTGCGATTTCCCCAAAACGAAAAAATACATGTCGAATATTTTGGTGTAAAGAACAATAAAAAAAATATTTCGGTGAAATTAAAATTTTCATTGTAAATCTCGCGTGAAATGACTCATATATATAATACTAGCAACCCGCCCCGGCTTACGGAAATATAAAAAATGGAGTGGGTTATCCCAAGAGGAGACAAACCTTCGGGACTTTTTTAGACCTTTTAAGGTGTACAATACTGTAGTACATTATTTGACTACTCGTAGGGTTCAGCCAGCGTTTAATGTAAGGCAAAAAAGTGTTATTTACACTCACATTAGAAACCTCTAAAATTAAGTGTTTTACAATTATGCAGTATTATACAATACCTTCCTTTGAATCACTTATATTAAAAAAAACGCAAACGTAGCGTGTTTTAAAGACTAAGCAACATAGGGTAGAGAGAGGGACAGACAGCGGGACGACTTTGTTTATAAAGTATGATTATGATGATAATATTCCAGTCGCATGAAGCCCGGTCCTGGATTATATTATTAACCTACTAGCTCTAATTATTACTGTTGTAATACAAATGAATATGTCAAGATCTACCCCACTGTTATGACTTCTTCTATCCGATGTAATGTGGGCATAAGGAACCAAATAAACATTGAACTAAACTACGTCATTCCAAACAGGAAATGATAGTCCCTATACACCACTTGATATGAACTGAAATATATACAAAAAATTAATGGTTATATTCTCTAATGACTAGGGCCATTTGAGCCCGTTTTGTATTATTTTTTACATGAATTAATTGAATCATTGATGTTCGTTGAAAATATTCCAGTGTTTTGTTTAGGAAAACGCCCCGATCGAAAAAAAATACTTTTTTCGATTGAAGAAATAAATTAACTCCTGCGTCTTTAATATCCATTTTCCTCATTAAAAAAATATCACTAATAGTCTATAACAATATAAATAAAGAGACATCGTTTATCTTTGAAAGCGGTAACATGATTATTTGAAGAAATTTCTTCATCCACAAGAGATAATATGTCCCAAATTCTAGACTGAACCGATAGAAATATAATTTTTGATGCAAATTACAATAGTAAAAATATGCCGTGCATAGTAAAAATCCACTACAATACACTCCACTGGGTAATGCGTACGAAAACAACCGTAACTTTAGAATATCTCCACTACATTATTTCTTATCAAGTTAAGTACTTCCAGTATATAATTCTTGTGGAACAATATGTGGACATAACTCGCATGCAGGTGTCGTGTCTTTTTTATTGAGCCTGGCACTTTATCTCTCACAGCCAGCCGCATATTTCGTTTGATGAAAAGTCTCGCCAATAGAATAGAGCGGCGCTGAAGGAACACTAACGGCAAAAATCCTGTAATAAATTCATTCCCGCATGCCGCGGTGGCTGCTTTAGATTTCTTGTCATATACGTACATATATTAGTACATTATACATAGGCGTCCTCTAGAGCTGATTTTAGGGTCGAAAAAAAATATGTAAACAATAAATTTTGAATGCGCTAAGATATTTATTTAAGATATGACATTTATATTATATGTATATTGTATACCTATATATCCATTATATAGGTATACAGTGTCCACCGAAAAGTGCAAAAAGCATTACATGAGAAATTGTTTAATTATCCATTTTGTTTAAAATGTGTCTTCTTCATTGATCTCTGCAGAAATATTAACTAAGAAAAAGCTAAACTCATTTGTTGTATCTTTACAACCCGCTAGTACACCACAAAAATATTCGATCGTCACAAATTACTAAGTTCCAGGAAAGTATGATGTCGCGCAGAGCCGGCACTATACAACTCTATGATAATTAAAGTATAAACCGTATTTTAAGCGCATATTGCTTGCCCCTGTATACCCATGCCACTGTTCATGCGTAGAATGTTATCCCTAACGAAGTCTTAGCGGGAACCCGGGACGCCGTAATATACTTTCTCCGTAAGACGGCGAGCTATCCCGATAGTGTTCTACCTGCCTGCGGTGAGAACGGGTCGACCGCCGCATTGAAACCAATTTTTTTTGTCGCGAGTTAACCACTCGTGAATTTGTGTACTGTATTTACATATTACCTGATTTTGTGTGGATTTCTGCAATGTGGATTAATGGCACAATCGTTAACCTTTGTAAATAGACTTAAAAATATGCTTGAAAATTACAAGGATTTTACAATAGACGGATCATATATTTTATGTATTCCTTGAAATCGTCGATATATATATATATATTTCGTGATCGATGAGAGTGCAAAAGACATTTAGATTCGAATATCCATCAAAAAAATATACCTGGTACGGTTACAAAGAGGAATTTTGATTTGATTTGTGCATAATGTTCTGCGCATGTAGCCTTGAGTGAAACGTGGTCGACAATATTTACTTTAAACGTGTTTTTTTCCAAATATGTATCCGATTTTCCATTGCCTAGTAGCCATACATTACTTAATACATATTTACAAAAAACATATCAACGTGTCATGGGAAATATCAAAGAAAACATACCTAATAAATTTCTGTGGCTAACAGTGGACGAAACAACTAATTTTGCGGTAATAAGGTCGTTAATTCCCCCGATATTGATAGCTAATAAACTGTGCGAAATTCCTGAAAATAATGTGCGTGTTGTGTCGTCCTCTGTCTATTGAACTATTTTGAATTTAAATTCAGTAGATGTGGAACGATCATTTTCCCTCTACAACCATACAGAAATAAATGTAGGAAAACTACTAGAAAAATGTTCATCAGGTTTACTTATTATTTTGAGTTTTTGTAAGCCCGATTACTAATAATTAATATACGAGGTGCGGCAATTTATTTACAAACATAAATTAAAAATTACAAAGAAATTAATCTTACAGGGCTTCAAAACAGATTCCCCCTAACTCGATGCACAGTTCCAATGATACTCCTAACTCGAAAAACGGCCAAAAAACTCCTCCGAAGTTATCTCTTTAAAAACGCGTGTCGCGGTCACTTGGATGTCTCTAACATCTTCAAAATGTGTCGCCTCTGGCTCATTTTGAAGTAAAGGAAAAAGTCGCAGGAGGCGAGGTGAGACACTTTGCCAAAAACTCACAAATAATCAACGGTTAATGCGATAGCACATCGTGATGCAGCCGATCCGATTTCAACCAATTCTGGACGAACTAGTGTCATCTCTCTTTCAGGTGGATCAAAACGTTGAGACAGAACTCACCATTGAACTGATGCCCTGCACAAATTCCCGACAGATTACACATTGGATATGAAGAAAGAAATGGAGCATTGCTTTGCCTATGTTGGTCTTCGCTGGTCGCGGTTCTCTCTCGCCCAGCCACTGCTGAGACAGCAGTCAGTAGACTGCTGTTTTTGGTCTCTATTTGAATAAATATTTTTCGCCGTACATGACTGCAATTTTCATAAAATATCGACAAATTTTTTTACTAAGTACACGACAAATTTTATAACGATTTAATTCTCTCTTTTCGTAACACAAAATTTGTGACTGAGGGTACTCATCCCCATTACTGTCACAATGTATATCTCGAAACTGCAAAACAAATTGATGGCAAACTTATACCACATATGCATTTGGTCTATGAATTCGGTGATAAGACCGACGGAGTGCCAATGTTGTCACTGAGCAAAAAAAGAAAATCTCATTATTCATATTTAAGTTTTATTTTCTGTCCCCCCAATTTAATCCTACATCCTCCGCTGTGAAGTACTGGTATATTCTCGAGTTATTAACACTTTTTACTTTTAGGAGAAGGTTTTAGGTTTACTTGTAGGAAAAAAATATTTTTTAAGAACCAAATTTTTGTTTGTTTGAAATGTTCGATGCTTAATTGGGGTAAATTGGAAGAAAAATATTGACATATTGTATATTACAGCAATAATAGATGGAAGAACAACTAAACTGGTTTAATGCAGGTCTAGTTCAAATAAAACCACTTATGTAAAGGCAAAGCGCTTTTAGAAAAGAATTTTTGGAATTTAGTACATTTTCCAACACCATCGCCTAAGTGCGTTCACCTGCATGATCTATTTTTTGATAACTGACAGTTGACACTTATATATAGCGACAGTTGTACAAAAAACACATGCAACAAAAAAAACGGCATGCCATCAGATTTCCATAAACCGCGTGATTTCTTTTTTTTCTTTGTCTTTGAACGCACAATATAAAAAAATATACGAAGTGGCATTTGAAAAAAAAGTTGGGATGCATTTGGGGAGCGGGAGCAATGCCACCGAGGGTGGCATTTTTAATGCTGATATTTGGAATATTTATTAGTATGTAGTTCAAGTATGTCTTTTTTTATGTAATCAAAATTAGTCCTAAAAGCACCATGACAGGGCGTCATGTGATCTAATTTTTTAATGACTGACAGCTGACACACTGACACCCGCAACAAGAAATGACATGCTATCAAATTTCCATAAACCACGTGACTTTTTTTCTTTGAATGCAGAGGTGGCATTTGAAAAAAAAAGTTGGGGTGGCACTGCGGGGGCAGTTCTACCAAGGATGGAAAGTACATATAATGTTGGTATTTATTCTTTATCATCATGTATAGGAGCTACATATGGCACAGAATATCTTCCGTTTGAACATACATATGTTCAATAGGCGGAAAAAGAGATTTTTGTGGAAATATTAAAATATGGAAAGCATTTGTAATTGGGCAGGTCCAAATTCTGCAAATCCACAAAAACGAATTATCTGTATACTTACATACATACATAGGTATGTGTAGTGTGTACGTGTAAGTCTAATATACAGGGTGTTAGAAAAGTACCGAAACAGCAGAATAACCAAGATTGCCAAGCCAAAAATAAATAAGCCAAGAGTGCATTTTTCGAAAAAATGTTTTATACAAAAGTTTTAGGATTTTTCCCCGGCTGACCTTGAATTTGACCTTCAAGGTTATTTGAAGGTCAAGGTCGTTTTTTCAAACGGGAACACCTATTTTCGACCCCGGAATCGAAAAAATTACAGTCGGATCCGACCTTGATTACCCTCATTTCATATTGTGGTGGTCACCACCTTCATTGGTCAATTTTGTACGTTTGAGTTGGGAGTGACCTTCTGATGAAAAGATGATTATCGTTGTCTCGAATTTTTTCCATTCTTCAGTTTCCGGTTCAAGAATATGCAGTTCCACGTTTATAAAAATGATCTGAACCTTGAAATGACCTTGAGGAACATGGTCAAGGTCAAATTCGAGGTTATCAATGAATAACCAGGAATAAACCTTTTGTGACATTGTCTTTCTTCTTTTCGAAGAATCATTTTCCCACGATATTATGAGATTGACTTCAGAGTGGTGACATCCACAATTTGAAATGAGGGTAATCAGGGTCGTAGCCGACTGTAATGTTTTGACCGCGAGATGCCGTATCAGCTAAAGATAGATCTCAATAGCTACGATATTTTTAAAGCTTTTCGGAGCAACCTGCAGGTGGAGACGCCCATGCACGTACACGAATATATGGTACTTTTAAATGGTTCGTTTAATGATCCTTAGAAAATATGCAGTCGGAATCTCGGTTTTTGTTCCACGCTCGGTCGGCCACTGATAAATTAATGGGAAAAACTGCGGCCACATTAACGCCGCCAAACGGTTATTATTTAACCGGCAGCATGTATCCTTAAGATAAATAATGCCAATTGGGCTGGATTTATGGTGCTACAAAACTACGCACAAATTAACGATGTCTATATTAGATGGATTATTTAGTCCTAGATGGAATATTCTCGCTAATTGGTCGTTTTCATATTTTCTGTTGAGTAATAAATCATTCGTTTTTAATATCGTTTTTAAACGTTCTACGTTTACATACTAATTGTATTATTATTATGCACCCAACAGGGTGATTCGTTTATCTGGCGGAGCGAGTTTAAACGCAAATCATTGAAGGAAATTAATTTATGTAAAAACTATTCCATTCTTAATTACCTTTATTCAAAAGTATGGTGGATATATAAAAAACAATAAGTATTCACGACACCAAGCGTCGCGTCGTTACAAAGTTTGTTTCCCAAAAACATGTTGCTTTTACAATACCATTGAAAAAATGTAGCAATTACGAAAACCTTTTTTGTATAGTAATTGTTTTTTTTTGTATAGAAGTAAATGTAGAGTCTATTTCTTAATATTTAACCTTAAATGACGACTATCTATCCGAAATTAGTTTCCAAATTAATGAAAATTGATCAACAAATATGAAATAATGGATGAAGTCAGCTAACAAGAGTAAATTTACACAGAAAGCGGCAAAAGTACTTTACTAATTCAATAAAAACTAAACAAGCTTTGAAAATTATGAGACACAAATTTTATTACTTCTAAAAATTAACTGAAACATTCAAAATAAAATGATTCAAAAATAACTAGTTTTGCTAACAAATTTACATTTAAACTAACAAATTGCCTTCTTTTACCTATCTATGTAAATACTTTTCAATACTATACAATGTTATGTTACAGTGTTATGTTTTAATAATTTTCATAATAATATAGACATCCAAAAAAAACGTCATCAAAGTTATTGATGGCATCTTGACAAACGATGGCAAGGTGTTCTATTCTTAATCGAATTTATAACCTTATTTACTTGTCAAGACCGTCACATCATATGATAGCCATTGTTTATTTTATAAATCGTGACAGTCACTTGTCAAAAAGTTTGACATAACCGAAAAGCTTAGACATGACCGCTATTTCCATCTCTCTCATTCATAGCCAGAGTTGATGACGGTTTTTTTGGATGTCTATACTTTTCAATACTATACAATGTTATGTTACAGTGTTATGTTATTCACATTGTTTTATTCCAATAAAATATTTGAATTCAATACAAATACATATTCACAACATACCAAAGTGCATTTTTACCGTCCCCCGTAACAACACTCGCGAATTAGGGAAGTCCGCGTACTTATCAAATACCCCCGTAAACCGTTGTACATCAGTAGACTGGCGGCTGGCCTTTGTAAATAAAATATAAAATGGTACCTATTTCAAATTTTAACTCAAACAGCCCTACCGACAAACCGGATGCCTTTCATACGCCTGCGCTAGCGATTGGATCGCGATTGGTTCTCACCTCATGTTTATGTCTACTCAACAAAGATGTTAAATTATCAATTGCCCTTCATTCGGTTATGTACGCATTAGGATACCGCTTACTGTATAAAGTTCTTAACAATTGGCAAGTCTGTCTACATATTCACTCAATACATTGTAAATTACTTCTTCCATAATTTGTCTAGTGTAGCACCATGTCTGTTCCTTAAATCCTCTGAATTTTGTAGTCTGATGGTAGAGATTTTTGCTTCCCCAAAGAAAGTCGTCTATGTGCGTGACCACTCTATTGACTCTCTTGCTCAACCTGTTCGAGATTATTTAAGTGAAGTTATTCCTGGGCGCTCGATTTGTAGAAGAGGGACAATAGGTGGCCTCCGACATCTTCAAATCCTAGGCACCTAGACTATTTTTTTGAAGATATTTTAAGACAAACGCCTATACTAGGTCACAAAATTTAAATGATTTAAAAAACAGAATACGGTACGGAATTAAATAAATTAGGTACGAAAGAAGGCATTCACGATATAAAGGTAATTCACCATAAATGTCCCCCTTCCCCGCAACTTGGTTAGTTAGTGGACATCTTTGACATTGATACATGCACGATATCTTATTGATTTCAATACATACTTAACTTTTTATGCTGTTTGCAAACTGATTATTTTTGGTATCATCATATACAGGGTGTCCCGTAAGGAATGGGCCATACTTCAGAAATAGCTTCACTGGGTCATAATAACCTGATTTAGCTCAACTTCCCTTAATACTACTGTGCTTCCTTAAAAAGTTATGGGCCTTGAAAAAAAAATATTTTATTTCATTTTTTTCTGTTAATTCTGTCAATTTTTTAAGTTATTTCACGTAAAATTGGTATAGGGGGTTTTTGGAATAGCTTAACATGAATATTATGTCATTTCTCGCGTGAAACGTACAGGGTGTTAACAACCCCTGTACCACTTCTTATTCTCATTATATCTTTTTTTGTTATCACGAATTTTGACAATATTGACAGTTTTCTTGAAAGAGCCATCCATTCACTGCAAAAATGGTATACCTGTTCCATGACGCTAAATCGCGCCGTTTTCGAGAAAATTAAGCTTAACTGTAGTACTGCAGAATGGACCAGTATTATTTTTATTAAATTTAAAGTGTGTTAATCTAGTAGGTAACTGTCATATCATGTTAGTTTCAATTTGATACTATAAACAAGCATTTTTATTGTTCTTTTATGGTGAATTTATTGTTTGTTGCAAGATGCCCCGACATAACTTATTTACAAATAGTGAAATGACTGATATGGTGGCAATCTACACCCAACAAAATTTTAGTGAACGCGCTGCAGCCAGAAGTTACGCAGATACTTACCCAAATCGCAGACAACCGAATCGGAAATTATTTTCAAGACTATTCTCAAGATTAAGAGAAACGGGAAGCTTTCGTCCTAGTCGTCATTATAGCCGACCTGTAGTTCATAACGTGCAGCAAGAGGAAGTAATATTAAATATTGTTGAAGGTGAACCAACAATTAGTATCCGCAGAATGTCTGCTAATTGGGCTAAGGACTAAGTCGCAGTACAACATCCAGAATATTACATGAGCAGCAACTTCGAGCGTACCATTATTCACCCACTCAAAACTTATTACCAGGTGATTTTTTTAGCAAGAATGCAATTTTGCGAATTCATTTTAAGGCGAAATAGGCAAGATGCATATTTTGTAAACAAAATTTTGTTTACGGATGAGGCGACATTTACTCGTAGAGGGATATTCAACAGAAAAAATTGTCACATATGGGCTGATCAAAATCCAAATTCCGATTGGGTGAGGCACTTTCAACATAAATTCAAAATTAATATTTGGTGTGGGATGATTGGCGATTATCTTGTGGGTCCTTTCGAACTCCCAGCAAAATTGAATGGTCATGAATGGTAGTAGATTTACTAGAAGAAGTTCCTTTAGACGTTCGTGCTAATATGTGGTATTTACAAGATGGCGCACCGGCCCACTTTCCTCTTGCAGTTCGGAACCATCTAAATAATGTATTCCCACATCGTTGGATTGGAAGGAGAAGTGAACATCCATGGCCTCCACGAAGTCCAGATTTAAATGCAATGGACTTTTTTTCTGGGGGTATATTAAAAATCTTGTGTATTCTGGTAAAGTTGTCAACACAAGATCCGAGCTTAGGCAAAGAATAGGTGCAGCTGCAAGCACGATTCGAAATCTGCAGCCGTTGTTTTTTGCAGTTCGAAGAAATTTTTTGAAAAGATGCCAGAAATACATTAAGTGCAATGGTGGACATTTCGAAAGATTGCTTCAACGACATTAAATGTTAGTTTTATTTTCTAATACTGTTTTTTTAATGTGCCTGTTAATTACTTAAAAATTACTTAAACGCAAATAAATATGTTTTATTTTTAAATGTCGAAATTTTGCATTGTTCTCTAAATACTATGGATTTATTAGTAGTATAAAATTGTAAGTAATCTACTGTGACGGATACCTACTAGATTAATAGACTTAAAATTTTATGTAAAAGAGAATATAGCCATTCTGCAATACTACAGTTACACTACGGTTAAGCACAATTTTCTCGAAAACGGTGCGATTTAGCGTCATGGAACCATTTAGGTATACCATTTTTGCAGTAAATGGATGGCTCTTTCAAGAAAACTGTTAATAGTGTCAAAATTCGTGATAACAAAAAAAGATATAATGAGAATAATAAGTTGTACAGGGGTTGTTAATACCCTGTACGTTTCACGCGAGAAATGACATCATATTCATGTTAGGCTATCCCAAAAACCCCCCTATATCAATTTTACGTGACATAACTTAAAAATTGACAAAATTAGCAGAAAAAAAATTAAATAAAATATATTTTTTTCAAGGCCCATAACTTTTTAAGGAAGCACAATGGTACTAATTTATGTTGAGCTAAATCAATAAGCAAAAAAAAGTTATTTTGACCCAGTGAAGCTATTCCTGAAGTATGGCCCAGATTCAAGATCAAAGTCATTGGCACCAGTGCATGATCCCTTCTGCCCTCCAACTTTTGTCTAAACGTTTTTTTCGTATCTAGTTTAGGTTCTGAGAAATTTCGGTGGGGAGATTAAAATGGCCCACCATATATGTATATCTGAAACCATATATTGCTGAAATTGGAAAAACGTGAGGATTTCGATTTTCCAGTGACATACAGAGTATTTTATTTAAAAAAAGTCAAGTATTAATTTGTTATTCATTTATTCTGTAGATCGCTTATTTTTTTATTATGACCTAACAAATCTTCCTAGAAAACGATTATTATAATGTTTTTTTTAATTTTTGCATCGGTCTAGAAAAGGCCAGGTTACGGGGGGGGGATGAATAAGGTGGTGAATCACCCCACTTTCAAATCTGTCTACAAATTCAACTCAGTGAATTTGTAGGTAGATTTGAAATGCATTGACTTGCAAAGTCAATGGTTAACACTTTAAGAACCATTGATTGGTCTGATCTTGGGATTTAATTTTAATGCAACAGTTAAATTTTTAGTACTAATAAAATTCTCATAATTTTCATCTTTCTTTTTCTCTAAAATTTTCCAGCGTAAGATTGTAATATTTTTATACAGTTGTTTTAAATAATATTAGATTTACCAAAACCAACATGAAAAATAGGAGGTTGCCATTTTAAAAAATTGAGTATGACGTCATATCTCGAAAACAGTTGACGAGTGAAATTAATATGCGAGTCAAAATATGTATTTTTGTCATTACAATTTTACCTGTTCCGGCTTTGTGCAGTATTTTTGAAACTTTCTGTATGCTTGTTCATGGACATACTTTTTGTGTATGATTGTACTACAATTAATTTTCAACTGTTAAACGAATCCATTTTTTTGTAAATCTTTAATTCGTTTTAGAAAATCGTTCAGAAAAAAAATCTGTAGTTTTTTATGTATGAGGAGCATATGCCATAATTATAATTCCTAATTGTTGAAATTACACCTACTAGCTGTAAAACATTTACTGCTTTATGAAACGCATTCTCTTAATTAAGGCATTTCTTTATTGTTATAGCTTTTTAATTATATTATACATACAGAGTAGGTCACATCCTATTGTCCTTGAGCTATTTTTATTTGAGAAAGAAAACTTTGAAGGCATAGTCATCGTGACAACCAGAGGCACCCAAATGGGTGAAAAGAATCCACTGAAATGGATTAATATTTCCTTTTTTCTCATTATATATTTTACACGTTCATATATGTAATGAAAAATATATGAGATTAAAATAAAAATAATATAATAGTAAAATTTTCATTCTCACCAACTTGTAGAGTTGTAATATTGCTAAATGCAAAAGAGTTTGTAAGATACGCATATAATTGTATCGCTTGACGAAGAGAGATGAGACTCAGAAATCTATATAATAAACGTGCAACCAACAAAAATACATATTAAAAAGATACTTTTGACAATTGTTCATAAAATATACTGGTGGCCAATGAAAATGCAACATCCTAAAGGAGTTGAGTAACATAACTCAAACTTCATCTAAATAATGTATTATATTAATAAAACAACTGATTACTGTTACAAGCTTATCTGATAAGTTGTACTGATAATACTTAATAAGATACGTGTCTCCCACGTACTCTTATAGGAGCTTCTAGACACCTTGGTAGTGAATCAAACCGCGTTCGAATGGTCTCTTGAGGTATAGTATTCCAGGTAGGTTGTACCCTCCTCCAGAATGCATCTGTTCCACTTGCTGCTCCAGCATATGTTTGAAATCTTTTTCTATCACATCCCATACATTTTCTGTGGGGGGATAAACCTGAGCAACGCGAATGCCAAGGAAGTCGTTTAACTTGCTCACTTGATCACCTGTGTGAACCTGGCAACCAACTTATCGGAAACCGACTTCTCTTTTTTTCATTCGATTGTACCCGTTTGTACCGTATTTAATTTCGTTTGTACCTTATAGGGGCGGAAATGGCAGGGGGGTGGCAAAGTGACTGGCAACTGACTTCACGCAATAGCATTTTTTCATTATGCATTCGATTGTACCCGGTTTGTACCCGTTTGTACCGCTTTTTATTTCGTCTGTAACTTAATGGGGCGGAAATGGAAGGGGGGTGGAAAAATTGCTGGCAACCCATTTCACGCAGTATATTTTTTTCTTTCTGGAATTCGATTGTACCCAGTTTGTACCCGTTTGTACCGCGTTTTATTTCGTTTGTATCTTCAGAGGGCGCAAATAGCGCACAGATGAAAAATTTTATACTGCGTAACCTAGTCGCCCATCGTCGAGTGTTTGTACCACTTCAAAATCGTTTGTACCGCCTTGAAAACGATAGCAGGCCTTCATATAACTGAATACTTCGTTTATACCTTTCTAAAAATCGTTTGTACCGCTACGAAATTCTTTGTACTGACTTGAAAACGATAGCACGCCTTCCTATTATTGATTAATTTGTTTGTACCCTCTTAAAATCGTTTGTACCCCAACGAAATCGTAGATGTAAATAAAATCAAATGGGCAGTAGACTCATTTGAGCCATATAAATCGCCGGACCAGACGGCACATATCCAGCACTCCTAAGTAAAGGAGGAGACATGCTCCATAACAAGCTATGCAGTGTGCTAGAGCCAGCCTGGCTCTGGGAATATTGCTAAGACTTGGAGACATATCAGAGTAGCGTTCATACCTAAACCTGGAAAAATTGGACAGGATACGGCCACTCTGAGACCAATTAGTCTAATGTCATTCGTGCTAAAGACTCTAGAAAAACTGCTAGACAGGCAATAAGGGATAACACTAGCTATCAGACCATTGCACCAGAACCAATATGCCTATAGACAGGAACATCAACAGAAATAGCATTACATCAGATCGTAAAAAGAGCTGAATATGCAATTAAAAACAAAGAAGTACTTCTAGCAGCATTTTTAGATGTAGAAGGAGCCTTTGACAACACATCATTAACATCCATAGCTAGAGCGTCGAGAAGACAGGAACGACGACACATGCTGTAGATGATCAGTCATATCTAGAAAATAGACTAGTAAGTACATATTTAATGGGGGAATCAATCACCGCACAAGTCACTAGGGGATCCACAGGGAGGTCTGTCCCCTTGTTATGGACCTGTGATGACGGACTGATAAGAACCCTTAAGCAAAGGACATACTACTATGGGATAGAGACTTTGGTTGACTTCACAGGAAAATTCAATCACACGTTAGAGACGACTACAGAGGCTCTACGTAGTAAGATTGGCATGAGAGGGTTAAAATAAACCCCCGAAAGTCCAAATAATAGCATCACCAACAGAAGGAAACCGACGGAGTAGGCCCGATCCGACTGCGCGGTGAAGAAATAAATATTACGGGAGAAGTAAAGTATCTTGGGGTAATCCTGGACTCAAAAACTTACTTGGAACCAACATATTCAAAATAAAGAAAAGGCAGTAATGACTCTGGTAATTGCCAGACGGCCTACGGAAGAACATGGGGACTTAAACCAAAAATGGTATACTGGTTATACAATATGGTAGTCCGCCCCATGATAACATATGCATCTTTGGTATGGTGGCCAAAGAGAATCAGAGGACGTGTACGACTTAGGCAAGATACAAACTTGCATCTAGGAATAACAGGGGCAACAAAACAACACCAACAGCTGAAGGAAACCTTGCTCGACCTACCTCCATTACAATGTAAGGGAGGCCAGCAGAAACTGGAGAATTCACCCAACTTCAGGGAACTGAAAGACGGGGCCACACAATGACGAGTAACATACTGGGAGAACAGATCATAACTGTAAAATACCAATTCAACAATGAAAATCAAGACGGAACGAGTGGACAGAAATACGGTCAATAGACCAAAATCAATGAATTGACCTGGTACGACGGGTCAAAGACGATAATGGAACTGGGCTGGCAATGTGCAAAATAAACACAAGGCTCACAGGAAGTTTCCAGGAGAGGCTGCCTTAGGATCAATAGAGGCAATATTTGGGACAGAATTTTAGACAGTCAAGCTGCTTAAAGCCCTTAGCAACGCTAAGGACAAAGACTGTATTGCAAAGAACATAAGCTGGCAACCACAGGTCACTTTGAGGCAGGTCATCAGGACGAACGAGATAGCCAGAAATACGAAATATAGGCCCCGAACCGGCCGATGGCAACCCCAGGGACATAATAGTAAACAACAAACAAAGAAACTGGAGAAAAAGCCCAGACAAACTGGGAAGAAATTCATTAAAGAACCACACCCGCCGAGCAACGTTAGAAGAACAGGAAACAGCTAGCACTAAGTGGGTTACCACAGACATCCGTTGAGAACACCTAACCTCAGACCTAAAGAAAAGGGAGCAGCCCTTCAGATTACGCCGGCAGCAGGAAAACCCTTTATGGAACCAGGACACCCTACTTGCCATTTCACAGCTGCGTACCACAGGAGAAAATAAAGCCCAAGCTGCAGTCCGTAGTACAAGGCGGTAAACGAAATCGTTTGTACCGCCTTGGAAACGATAGCACGCCTTCCTATTATTGATTAATTTGTTTGTACCCTCTTAAAATCGTTTGTACCCCTACGAAATCGTTTGTACCGCCTTGGAAACGATAGCACACCTTCCTATTATTGATTAATTCGTTTGTACCCTCTTAAAATCGTTTGTACCCCTACGAAATCGTTTGTACCGCCTTGGAAACGACGCCGAAACCACTGGTCATAACACTTCATCGATGTATCTCTGGCTGTTTAAGGTACCTCGAATCCGAATAGACATGATGGCCCCATGCCATAATCCCTTGTGTTGGAGCCCTATGTCCCGTCATTATGCACTGATGATTTTTCCGTTTACCTTGGCGTCTTCAAATACGGAGCCGACCGATGTGCCGGTACAAACAAAACCAGAATTCATCAGAGAAGATGAGTTTGTGCAATTCCTCCCTCCACAAATGCTTTTTTTGGCACCATTGGAGACGTAGACGACGGTGTTGTAGAGTCAGCGGAAGTCGCAACAATTGACGTCGTGACGAAAGCTCAAAATCGAACAAGCGGCATCTGACTGACCGTAACGATAATTGATATTGTGTAACCATTGCCCACTGTTGAGCTAATTAGGTTGTTTGTGTTCAGTCCCTTAATGCTAATTGATGAAGGCAATTTCAATAGCCACCAGTGTATTTACAATTAAATAAAAATATATTTTTGGTGCCTTCAAATTCTGTTTTCCACAGCAAATGTTAAACAACTCAATTACACCACTCAATCCATTACACCACTAGTGCGGAAATAATTTTTGATAAATTGTATCAAAAATGTGAACAATAACAGAACATGTTTTTTTTAAATAAAAAAAGTAATAGATTTTTGTATTTAAATAGTTGTAGATAAAATGTTGAACATACTCGTGCTGTAAAGCTTTTTACTACACTCCTCTGGTTACTACGACTCGGTCTACGACCTCATCTTAGGAATATCCCCATTCGTGACTGTAATGGCGCCCATACCACACTAATAATATAAATAACTATTAATGTTTTTATTGCTTTCCTGGCAGAGCAAAAAACAATTAGTTATTTATTCCGTTGCCATGCATGATTTTTTTGTTTTTTCTTTTAAAATTTGCTATGGAAATAATTATAATATTATCCGCAACGCAAAATATTGAATTATTTAGTGACTGGCGAAGTTAATTTACTCGACGGTAAAATATTTTTGTATCGTCTAATACTAATAGGTATAAATAACTAATAAAACGCTGTATAGGGTAATTTATCTTGACCACCCCATTTTATTCGTAAACGACTAAATGAAATTAATTGTATTCTGCAAAAAGTGTTATGTTCCTACCATCGAAGACTAGAATATGGCATGTATAAAATAAAGAACACATGAGTTCGTATGGGCAGAAGACGACACAGTTTTAAGTCTATTCACAAATGGTAACAACTGTGCCATTATTGCAAAAATCCACACAAAATCAGGTAATATGTAAATACAATACACGAACTCTAAAAGAAATACGTACACAATAAATATGTTTATTAAATATTATGTAACACATTTAATTAGGCAGATACATTATTTTAGCACAAGTTAACACTTAGTAAACAACTTGTACTATACGATAAGTGGTTTACGATACGATATTTAAGATTTACGAGCGAAAAACTGTCAAATAATTCAATGAAAATAGGGTTTTTCGATTTTGAAGGTGACCCACCACTCCAAAAACTGTTAAAATTTGTATGTATGAAAAAATGTATGTGGCACCTCATAAGAGAAACAAAAAAAAAAAGTAAGTATGACGAATTTTGTTTCTTAAATGTATTTTAAAAATCACGTACACATGTATGTATGTGACCCCAGGGACCAAAATAAATATTTTTTAACTACACTTACTGTTTGCTTACTAAAATCGCCAAATATGTATATTTGTATGGTAGTTCTATATATGTATATATTAAACACTTTTCGAGATACACGACTTTCCTTCCCAGTATTACCCAGACATGGTAAGTTTGGTCGCCCTAATATTGCATTGTAATGCAATATTGTATTATTTAATTCAGAACAATGTTTTTATCAGTTTATTTTTTGAAAGAACTCCACATAGTAAACAGTGGTCTAAAAAAATATAAAAACACACCATATGTCTATCTAAACTGTAATGAAAAGACATGCTTATGTGCGATGATTCCGAATACCTTCATCTGTCTGAAGCGCGTGATTTGTGATGACTCATTTCATTTATATTTGGTAGGTAGAAGTATAGATGATAGTTGAATTAGCCAACAATAGGTATTGCTGAGAAAAATTCAATGCAACATTAACTGTCTTTACTTGGCACTGTGGTTAAGTAGTTAACATATAAAGCAGGTCTGCCTTTACGCAGCTTATAGCACGACAGTGCGTGGGGTTATTTTACAATTTCGAAATAAATAGTAACGAGTTACGGTTACGTAAGAAAGCCTATGTCTATGTGTGGGGTTCAGAAAGTTTTTCATTCATGCATTCATTCACTTAAGGAAGGATAGTATTTTATTATCATAAAGCTAACGGAAATTGTTTCTTAATTCCTACAGCGCTGTTCTTATTTACCATACATGCATTATTTATTACAGTCGTAGGATGGAAAGGTCTGTATTTACCCGGCTCGCCAGGAATGCGTCAATTTTTTATGCAAACAATAATGTTTATCATTGTTTGCCTATTATCGATTTTTTTGTGTGGCTCATAAAGGTCTTAAAAGGTTATTGGCGTATCCTTAGGGGCCACCACGGGGTGTTTTGTGATTATACAGGGTGTCCCAGAATAATTTATACAAGCTATAACTCTTATTCTAATAAAAATATCAGTGCAACAAAAGAGACCTCAAGTCCGATAGTGCCACCTCCCGCTTTTTTTTGTCGAATGACACCTCGTATATTTTTTATACTTATACATCGGTTTATTCTATATTGACTTTCTGTAACTCAAAATCGATCCATAAATAGTGGAGATATTTTAAATTACGTTTTTGTATGGAGAAGGTATGTGAGAAGAAAGCCGTAGATGCAGAATTAAACGAAACATCCAGAGGCTCTTAAAAAGCAATTTATTCTTAAAAACAAGAGAAAACCAATATTTTTAAAAGGAATAATTTAATATTTAACTGGAAAATGAATACGTACAACAAAAAAATAAATATAACGTTGTAAAATCACAATTCATAAGGTGACAAATTGTAAATCGCCTTCTGACACCCACATTTCATACCTTCTTTGAACATTTTTTTGACCACATTGCAATAAATCATATCATACGTAATCAAGCTAGGGTAATTTGATTTTTCAATCTCTCATCTTCATCTAAACTAGTCTTGTGAAAATTGAGGTTGTGTTAATTATAAACCGTTTGTTTATAATTAACAAATATTTGTTACTAGCGCCTAAAGTATGGAATAAATTCAGTAAATGTAAAACAAAAATATTTGGAAAAAATCCTCGAACAGGTCGATTTTGTTTAATAAAAACACACATTTTTGAGGGAACGTCTATTCAGATGTCATTTGTTTTTGAGTAATGACGTCATCAACTTATTTTTTAAAATGGCAACCCCCATTTTTTTAATTTAATTTGAGAGACCCTTTCATTGTCGATTTACCGGTATAAAAATGTTGCCACCTTACATAACATTTTTGAGTAAATGACAAATGACAAAATGTTACAAAATGAAAAATATATTTTTACAATAAATGAACGAACATTTCTGAAAAAGTTAGTCAGACGACAGTTCTACGTATCCTGAGGAAAGAAAACTATCATCCCTACAAATTTCAGCTTATACAAGAACTCAACGTAGACGACCCCGACCGGCGACAGCAATTCTGTGAAACTATGATAAATCTTTGCCAAACAAATCCAAATTTACGCCAGCAAATACTTGTTTCCGATGAAGCCACGTTTTGTCTAAACGACACAGTGACCCGTCAAAATTGCGGGTATTGGAGTCGGACGAATCCTCATTGGATCATCGAAGCACATACTCAATATTCGCAGAAATTAAATGTGTGGGCCGAAATAGTCGCAAACAGAATAATAGGACCTTTCTTCTTTCTCTCACAGGAGAAAGATATCTGGAGTTCTTGCAAAATGATCTAGTTTCAGCGCTTGTAGTAATTTTTCCAAACGAGAATGATCCTGACATTCCAGATAACACACTCTGGTTTCAGCAAGACGGAGCACCCCCGCATTATTCGTGCTCACTTCGTGAATATTTAGACGTCATCTTTCCTCAGAGGGCAGACTAGGACCGATAGAATGGCCCGCGAGATCCCCAGATCTTACACCACTTCATTATTTTTACACCACTTCAAAAGTTTACTGCAGAAGACCACACAATTTAGCCGAACTACGAGATCGCATTAGAGATGAAATGGTATCCATTACCCCGGAAGTCACTCAGAATGTACAAGAAGAATTTGTACATAGGCTTGCATATTGCCAAGAAGTTGATGAACGGCATTTAAAACACTTAATTTAAAATATATTTTTCATTTGTAACATTCCATTGTCAATTACTCAAAAATTTTGTTATGTAAGGTGGCAACATTTTTATACCGTTAATTAGCCAATGAAAGGGTCTCTCAAATTAAATTAAAAAAAATGGGGGGTTGCCATTTGAAAAATAAGTTGATGACGTCATTACTCAAAAACAAATGACATCTGAAAATAGACGTTCCCACAAAAATATTAATATATAATATTTTATTAATTATTATTATTTTTATTAAACAAAATCGACATATTCGAGGATTTTTTCCAAAAATGTTTAGTTTCACATTTACTGAATTTATTCCATACTTTAGGCGCGCACTATATATTAGTGTAAAAGAATAATAGCTTTTATAAAAATTATCATACCATACCATAGTACAATTTATAGGACAGTCGGTTTCATCCACTTTTTTTTAATAATCCATAGAAGTATGTTCAAAAGCAATGAAGCACTTAATATATAAATATATTTCTTTTAAATATACTGACGCGAAATATTGATGACTTAGGACTCAGCAAACAAAAGAACGAAACAACTGCAGACAAAGTTGTTTTCATCAGGGCGATGAGAAGGAAAGATAAGAAGCTTAAATGAGATGGAAAAGCAAACGAATCATAAAAAATACACAGAAGAGCTAGTCTTATCCGTGGCAGTCCGTCCGTGGAAAATTGAGCAACTGTCTACTGCTTAGCCAAGAAAACTAATGTAAAGTTGGGATGGAAATAATGAGTAAAATTATAAAAGTGCTGAAAAAACAAAATGGCTTAGGACCAATCTCAAAACATTTCAAATTTCCATGCCAAAACATTGTGTCGAAATTTACTGAAATATTTTCTTTTTGTGAGTCGTCTATCCATGTTATGGAAAAGTTATATGGTAATATAACTAGACTAATATAATTTTACACTCTATAAAAATATGTGACAATTATTCCTAAGCAAAGAAGTAGAACCAGAAATATACATCGAACTTCAATGAAATTTAAAAAATATGAAAAGTTACTTTAAAAAAATAATTTGGTTTACAATTTTTTGCTATCCTAGCCTTCCCTTTAGGTTTAGTAATAACCCACTAAAATCTGGTGTGGGTTTCATGCTTTATTATGAAAATACGAGAATTTCAATCTCCACCAGTTGCCACTGATTGGCAGGAATCTGTCTCTTCAGTACCAGAAAATGTAGAAGTCAAGGGTAGCTATGGCAAAAGTAGCTCGGTTACTCTGTAACAGTGTGTTCCAGAATGATTTATATAAGCTTTAACTCTTATACTAATAAAGGTATCGGAGTGCAACAAAAGCTATGCCAATTGAAGGAAGAGTATTATCCAACATTATAATTGCCGCCCACCAACTTTTTTTTAAACGACATCATAGATAAGCGTGTTCTTTAGTCTTAGAAAAGATTATTCATATTTCTATACTATGGTAGTTATAGTAGTTTCCTTGAGCAATTAATAAATCATTCCTGAAACAAATACGAGATCCCCTTTAGTAAAAATTTCCCTTGTAAAATTAAACAAAACTAATATTGTCGAAGTCTTTGCCTGTTGTTACGCTGAAGTAAATTTGTGTACCTATATTTACTTATATAACCTTTATTTAAAATTGTAATTTTGGAAGGGATCCCGCCCCCTGTCGACGCCACTGGAAGTTTAGACAATTTTAGATAAATTTAATCCCTGCGGCATACCACAACCCACGACATACCTTAATATACATGTACGAGTACATTACAGGTGATAATTATTCACAATTTAAATAATTCAGTTTCTTAAACCTATCGTCGTCCAATATACTCGTACCTTCTGCAAGGAAATTGAAGTCCCTGCAAGGAACCTGAATAAATCGTTAGATCTAAAAGTTAGATAGGTGAGAGGAGGTAATTTATACGTAGGTACATACAGTGTGTCCCGTTTTTTTTTTTGAACCACCCCTATAACTTTGGAACGAAGTGAAGTCGGATTAATTTGAAATGTTGGCAAATGGTCAACTTTTGCTACGTGCATAATTAGATGAACTGGCATTAAAATTACTCCATAGGCGTGCGCTCTAGGGCACTTTATAGGGTCACTTTTTTCAAGAACTAACATGAGCGATTGGAGTGGATGAAATACAATGACATATTCTTATTCAGCACTAGAATAAACCCCCTGGTGCAAAAATTCAAGTACCTACCGTTACTCCAAAAAAAAAGGGACACACTGTATATGTATCTTTACAATACTTCGTTTCACCAACACATTGTGTTTGTGTGATTGTTTAAAATTTAAGCTATGAATGTGTATGGGCTTAGGAAACAAGCTACATAAGAATGAAAACAATTTAAAAATATAATTGACTTACTTGACTTGACGTACTTGAGTAATCTATCCCCTAGGATTAGAAGGAAATAATCTGATCTGATGATTTTATTGAAATGATAACTATAATAAGAATGTTTAAAAGTTTATATTAATGACAATACATCAGTTTAAGGTAACTTGCAATTTGTTAGTTAATTTCAAATATGACATATAATTTCAAATAAGGTCAGTTGGGGTAAGTGCGTCCATTTGTATTTATTTACAAAGACTGACATATATAAGATGTAACACCATGAGATTATGTTCGTTAGGGACTTATTTTATAATAGTTTTGATCTGGCAACCGTGTGCGACACTTTAGCGCGCCTGTCAAAATTTGAACATAACCTACTTGTTTGAACTTGGCGAGCGACTGGGTAGGTCAAATTATGAGCGCTTATAATTTTGAAATTTTTGCTCATTAAATAATTCTGTTAGGATAGATCTAATTAAATAACATTAGAGCTTAGATTAATTGTGTTAGTAACGTCATCTTTTATCTACTGATTCTTATTTAACACGGTGGACCCACTTACCCCTCAAAAAAGTAGGAAGGTGTAAGTACGTCCACTATAGGTCGCACTTACCCCAAGTTAGGTGATATGATTTTTACAGAAAATTGTTGTTGTCTGTTGTTGCAGAAAATGATATTGTAATGGTCTTATCAACTCCAACAACTGGCAGACGTGGGGAAATATCATTCCAATTATCATTTAGTGGTTATAATGTCGACTAGGAACTTCTATTTATTTAAATAAGTTGTTTATAAAATAATATTCAAATCACTGTTTTTAGTTCACTCTTATATTCTTGTTTACGAGTTTATAACATTTTTTTGAATAAATATGTTTTAGACCTGTAAAGACCATTTCTTTTGAAACTGTTCAAGAAAGACGATCTTACACCGAAATAAACTAAACGTACATACATTACATTTTAATACGAGAAAACGCACTTGCCCCATAAAATGGGGGCAAGTGCGACCACTGATTGCTTCAAAAAAAATGTTTTGTTCGGAAACAATGATTTTTAAACCAAATTTTTTATTTAGCACGTAGGCAATTCTACATGCTTATAAGAAAAAAATAAGACTGATGATTGTAAATGTTTACAATGTACTACGAAACATTATGACCAATTTTGTGTCGCACTTACCCCAACTCGCCTTATTTTAAATATTACATAGCTTCAAACACATGCAAACTCTTCAATAAAACATTCGGTAAAATAGTTCATTTGGCTAACTAGTTATGCAACTTGTTTTATAATTAGTGTTCTTTCCTTCCTGCCTTGGATACTTTAAAAACCATAACATTATTCAGTCTTATCAAAAATTGTATAATTAGTAACACTAGTAATTAGTAAATAATAAATTATTTATTAACTAATTATTAAAATTAGTTAATAATAAATTAATGTGCTAACATTAACAATCCAAATAGACATGGTTCAAACAAGGCATAGTCCTCATTAAAAACAAAAAAAATTTTTGCTTAATACTATATGGACTCCAAACGGAAGTGATCAACACATGCGCAAGGATACGCAGATGACATCACTATTCTAGTTAGTGGGAAGTTTGCAGGAGTGATAGCTGACCTCGTGCAACGAGTCCTGACAACAGTAGAAAGATGGTGTACAAAAGAGGGATTAAGTTCTAACCACACCAAAACACAACATATGTGATTGCCTTCACAAAAAGAACTTTCAGAATTTGAAGAGACATGATTTGGGGGAAAATGAACTCCAATTGAGCAACGAGGTTAAGTACTTAGGACTAGTCTTACATACTAAGCTAAACTTTGAGGCTCACTTGATAATTAACAAAACGTGGTAAGCCAGCAATAGTACTTTAAATATACTCCAAAGAAATAATTCCCATGGTAACGTGTGGTTCCCTGATCTAGTAGCATAAAGCTAGAAAAAAGGGAATCATAACAAAGTTAGGCGAACTGCAAAGACTTGCCTGCTTAGGAAGAACAGGGACCATGCAAACGACTCATACTACGACTATGGAAGCAATGCTGTAAATTCCGCAACTGCATATTAATGTTAGAAACAGACGCTTTGACAGCAGCGTAGAAAAAGGGAGAGGAAGACAACAGACACATATCAGCCCAGGAGAATGGAACTATCTACACAAATGCGTCTAAAACTGATCATAACACTGGAGAGGGTTAACTAACAGAGACCCAGGTTACTAAACCACCATAAACCTGGGAAACGCACAACTTTATTTCAGGCAAAAATAACTATATCTGCTTGTGCGCAGAAAATGCTCAGGAGATCTTATAGAGATATATATTATATAAAAGAATCCAGATCGTCGCTGAACGCCAACCAGCACTGAATGCTCTGAAAACTATATAAATACACTCCCAGATAGTTGAAGATTGTGTTGATTCACTAGTTGTACTAAGGAAACACAACAGCTTTCTTCAACGCAATATCACTTTGAAATGTAACAATGGAACCAAAAGAGATAACGGACGCTCCATTGGAAACCGTTCCCAAATTCGTTAAGAAAACAGGACTAAAGGAATGACTAGCTTGTTGGGGTATAATAAGCAACGGCTTTAGTGCATAGGGCTTGTACCTACCTCATAAGTAATAATGATAAAAACTAACAATTTCTTCAAAAAAAGGACCTACGTATTTTCTGAGTCCTGAATCTTTTGCTCTTAATAATTTTATTAAACTAGGAAAAACTGTACAGTACGCGGCTGTGGTGTTTAAATTCCTGGAACTGGATTCAAAAGATAGATTACGTATATTCAGTTATTAAATCTATGATTCAACAACAATTTAAACTTAGCTTGAGGTGGCTGCAGTACGGATGCTGGATGCGACTGTGTGGAGATGTTAAGACAGTTAGGAAGTCAAAATAGGGTGACATTGGCTTGAATACTAGATATAAAAGATATAAAGGTAATGAAAAGGCAGATCAGTTATCAAAAGGAGACGCTTCGAATGCCCTAATTGGACCAAAACCTTTTTTGTAGCGGGGCAAAACCATGCATAAGGAATAATTGTCTCAATTTATAAAAGACATACTTAGTCAACATAGAAAAAGTTGTGAAGATAGTAAGTGACCTAACAGGATACTGTTATTCTCAATTAATGTGCTATGTCAGCGTGAAGGCCTAACAATTTTTTTTTTTAAATTATTGAGAAGAGAAAATTAAAGTCTAATAACTAATATATATATAAATCCCGTTTCAAGGTTATGGAGTCTGATAAAAATCTGGATACCGTGCTCTGAAGCAAATCGAGGTACAACAAAAAAGGTCACAGTGACGATTGATTAACTCAGTTCCCCTATATTTAACCTTACGTAATCCTAAAAGTTATGGCTTAAACTGACTAGTACACAGGTAACCCACCTCAAACTCTTATCGCAAGCAGATAGTACTTTATACAAGAACTTACCTTCGTTCATATTTTTTTGTGAGGTTTTGTTAACGTTGTTCTTGAAACCTTTGCGCGTGAGTCTGAAGTATACTCGATCGGTTTTTATTTCGTAGGTACATCTAATTTTACAGACGCACACGGTTGGTTGATTGGTACGACACCCGATATTGCGTGAGACAAGCATCACAGCAACAAATCCCTTTGGATTTTCTCCTGCCTTCGCAGAATTGCCGTTATCATCGCGGCGGGCCAATAAATCGATTAATTTAATGACGTGTCAATTTATAAAGTAATTTTCTTAAGGTATCAAATATCCTCGGCCTTATTAGGAACAGTCATAATTCAGCCTGATTAATTGAGCAAGAAATGAGAGGCTGGAATTGCATCAGTAAACCACTGTTATAAATTACGTGTAAACCGATAGACGGAGCTGTTGTCTAACCTTTTTTACTGCGCTTGAGTTAATTCAATCATTGCAGATGGCCGGGTAGCAGTTAATTCGAAGGCTTGAAATAATCCATTGGACTACTTCTACTTACTTACATGAGGCCAGAAAATAATTTATAGCACGTACGGGTAGGTATATCAACTGGTTAATGGAAATAAATCTTTTCAGATGCCTATGTACACCGTGTCCCAGATATAATGAACGAAAAAGTGCATTATATTATTTTGAAATATAAATTAAAATTATGGGTTTACATGTTTGATATGAAACAAATTTTCTGATCTGTTGATTTTGTTTTTAATATATTTCTTTAATAGCGAATTAAAAATGCTTTGATACGCAATAAAAAATATCTAATTTATTGTCAAATTCCGTTTGTAAAATCATATACATATGTATATGTTCTTTTCATTTCCTAAAGTGTCCATATCCAGAACAAAAGCGGCACCGTCATATAGCGACCGTAAAATCGAGATGAATGATGTCACAAAAAAAAATCTGAACAAGTTTTAATACAAGTGGTTTTTAAGAAAGCAGTAGGAATACCGCAACATAATATTACGGCGCCATCATATTTAAAACGGTGACTAGTAGGGTGGAAAATAATTCGTCGACGTTTCTTGACGGTCGTGAATAGTCGCGGCGAACTGAAACAACATTACATTTTAGATGGCGACAAATCAATACCTGATATCCCCCTTTTCAACTCTTTTCTCATAAATATCAGATGAACTGTTTCTTGGAGTATTTTCTTCCGTTTCTTCGTCTTCTAGCACACTTAACAATGCGACATCGAGATCGTTAATGTTGCTTTACTTCAACGTAAAGCGGATTAATACATTTCAGACTTTCCCACTTTCTTTTCACCGTCAAGAACATATATTTTTTGTTAACGTGATATGATAGAAACCGTAAGTGAATACTAACTTCGCGTATTTTCTTTTAAGAACCATTATTTATCTCTAAAATGAATGGTTTTCAAGATATTTCTATTTCAAGAAGAAAACATGCAATTGCAAACACCCACCATTCTTCATGAATTGGGTTAAACACCATTTTTTACATTGTGACAACATTTGTAAATTTGCACATTGTAGACAACATTTTTTACATTGTGTGTCGTACTTCTTACATGAGTACAACGGACTGCATGTTTTTAACATCCTCTTTTCAAATGAAATAGTTGAAGTTTCGAATTGATAAATCAATATTTCAAAATATTTTGTCCCATATTCTGAAAAAAACGTCGGGCCACTTCCGTATTCCGAGAATTCTGTAGTGATTTGTGAGTATTTTTTACGTAAACATTTCATGTTAATTTAAATTCCACTATGCGAGTGCAAAGGCTTAGAGACAAAATTCTTGAAGTGGGCCACCTAAAAATCCGAGGTGTAAGTAATTTCAAATAATTAACACATCTTGATAGTATTTTGAAAAATAGAAGACACGTATTTTTTCTTTTTTCGAAATTTTTATTTTCTCAATAGTTATTAACAATATTGTTTTTTAACACTGTTTTAAAAAAAAAATTCTATTGATTGGGTCATCAAATCTTTATGAAATTTGGTGAGTAAGTAGAGAAATATTATTAGTTTGCGAATATAATTTCGAATTTCATGAAACAATTAATTTGTTTAAATAAATAGACAATACTTATAAACAATTTAATATTTATAATAATCCTCAATCACTTACAAAAATCAGCGAAGCGAATTTCGATTCCTTGTTTAATTCTGAATAAATGAGACAAAAAAAAGTTGGGGACTTGCATTAGCAAGCGTTGTTTTGTTTACTTTTCCTTTACCAAGGACTAAGCCAAATATTGTTTCGCCGTAGTTTAAGTTATGTTATTATTTTAAAATGCCAAAAGCGAATTGGTGTATCCGTTAAAAAAAAAAAGCACAAGGTTTATAAAAACGTCGTTGAGTCAATAATAAGTGGAATTCAAAATTTAAAAATTTGTTGGTTTTGTTTCCAACTTGAGCAGTAAACAAAATTTTCCACAAAAATCTTAAGGGGGGAAACTCTTGATTTCTCCACAGTAACAGTGATAGTGATAAAAATGATATTAATGAAGATTTCGATTCCAATGACAAGGTAATAACAAATTTATATAATTTATATTTTTGTAATAGTATGAGCGAAAATTCGATTTTCCGCACGCAAAGCAGTGCCGAAAATGCAATTTCCCGCATACTTTCACAAAAAACAGTGCCGAAACATTTTTCAGCACAGGGCGGAAACATTTTTATTGAAGATGGAGAGTTAAGTTATCGATATAATTTAAATGAAAAAAAAATAGTTTATAACGTTTTAATCTTCTCCTGAAGATGCAAACTTGGTTGGCGAAACGCGCGTCGAGAAAAGTGTAGTAGTTCGGTGTTTCGTGGAAAACGTCCAGTTTTTTGTTTCTACGCTGAAAGTTCCAGTACCCACTCCAGGATTATAACGTTTTGTTTAAAGAAATTTTAATGTATAAAAAATGTTAATTATTAATAAAAATACCTTAATTATCATGCGTATCTAACATCCTGCTTATCGACAACTTACTTTTTTATAATTTACATTTATTAACAGCACGCCGCGCTTTAGTCGCGCCGTTGCGCGTCAAAGGACAAAGTAAACAAAATAACATGGCTCTTCGCCTAATGCAAGTCCCCAACTTTTCTTTTGTCTCATTTATTCAGAATTAAACAAGGAATCGAAATTCGCTTCGCTGATTTATGTAAGTGATTGAGAAGTATTATAAATATTAAATTGTTTATAAGTATTGTCTATTTATTTAAACAAATTAATTGTTTCATGAAATTCGAAATTATATTCGCAAACTAATAGTATTTCTCTACATACTCACCAAATTTCATAAAGATTTGATGACCCAATCAATAGAAAACAAATTTTTTTGTAAAACAGTGTTAAAAAAAACAATATTGTTAATAACTATTGTGAAAATAAAAATTTCGAAAAAAGAAAAAATACGTGTCTTCTATTTTTCAAAATACTATCAAGATGTGTTAATATATTTTAAATTACTCACACCTCGGATTTTTAGGTGGCCCACTTCAAGAATTTTGTCTCATACCAACTTGTCACCAACTCTCCAGACAGTGAATTCGAACATCAAAACACGACATACGGCAAGATGCGTGTTTATATTTATCCAGTCTGATTCCCCAGGTACACATTTTTGATTAATTGCCAATCCGGCGGTCAAAATTAAAGCCACACCCTCGCCTGTGAGCAAGATTTACGAAACCACATAACATTTCACTACATATTGTATTCAAATGCCGGTCTGCGATATATTTTCTCGAAATGAGGCGATAAACAACTGTTATTAGATTGAGTTGTGGAGCGTTGAATTCTATTTTTCTCTTGCTTAATATAGACACATCGCTTTGAGCAGTTTGCACCTAAATTGTTGTGTTTGGATTGACAGCGGTCGCCATTTTGGTGGGTTTTACAATCGATTTTGACGCTCGAATGCAATTATTAAGTATCCTAATAGATATGATTACAAGGGAACGCTTATTTTAGTCAATAGTAAGTTAACCGATAAAATAAGTTAGCCAATAGCGTGTATTCTAGTATAGAACGGAAAGAGAATATTGAAAAAAATTGTTTTTTCAAGTATTAATAATAAAGTAATTACTAACGTCCGGGAGAGTATGCTGTCACTATACAACGCTATGATAATTAAAGTATAAACCGTATTTTAAGTGCATATTTCTTGCCCCTGTATACTCACGCCACTGTCCGTGCGTAGAATGTTATCCCGAACGAAGTCTTCACGGGTACCCGGGACGCCGTATACACTTTTTCCGTAAGACGGTGAGCTATTCCGATTGCGTTCTACCTGCCGGCAGTGTAAACGGGTCGACCGCCGCATTAAAAACAATTTTTTGTTACAAGTTAGTCACTCGTGAATTCATGTAGGTACTGTTTTATCTGATTTTGTGTGAATTTCTGCAATAATGGCACAGTCGTTATCATTTGTGAATAGACTTAAAAAGATGATTTAAAATTACAAGTACTTTTACAATAGTCGCATCACATATTTTATTTATTCCTTGTAATCGTCGATATATATTTCGTGATCGCTGAGAGTGTAAAAGACATTTAGATTCGAATATCCATCAAAAAATATACCTGGTACGGTTACAAAGAGGAATTTTGATTTGATTTGTGCATAATGTTCTGCGCATGTAACCTTGAATGAAACGTGGTCGACAATATTTACTTTAGACGTTTTTTTTTCAAATATGTATCCGATTTTCCATTGCCTAGTAGCCATACATTGCGTAAAACATATTTACAGAAGACATATCAGCGTGTCATGGAAAATATCAAAGAAGACATACCTAATAAATTTCTGTGGCTGACAGTGGACGAAACAACATATTTTGCTGTAATAAGGCCGTTAATGCCTCCGATATTGATAGCTAATAAACGGGTTTTAGTTTTTAAAAGTTTTAAATAGTAGTAACACGTATATTGGCATCTGTAGATTTAAAAAATAATAATGTACTGATTAGTATCAACAAAAAAACTGTTAGTAATACAAACATCTGTACGAAATTCGTGAAAATAACGCACGTGTTGTGTCGTCCTCTGTCCATGTAAACTATTTTGAATTTGCACCTCTAACTTCAGTAGATGTGGACCGATCATTTTCCCTCTACAACCATATATACAGGCCAAATCGCTCACGTTTAACGAGAATATATGCAGAAAGACTACTGGTCGTGGCAACGTACGCTTAAGCAATGAGGACAGTCTGTGTTTCTGAATGACATAAGCAATAGGTATGAACATACATTATTAACACATTTTTACTCCTGCCTTTTGGTCTCTCTTATATCATCTTCCGTCAATAACATTACGAATTATGAGTCCGGCCCTGCGTTATAGCACACGTTCTGAACTCTAGTAATTAGATAATTACACACACACACCCCACTAAACCACATAGAGAAGACGGTGAAACAATTGGAGGCCAAAGCGAGGTCCAGGCTCGTAGCCATTTACATCGTACTTTAGTTGTTCCTAGAGTTCTCCCGTTGTTTCATTTCACCATTAAATAATCTGTTAATAGTTGCGTAATTCTAGTTTTTAAAACGGGGATATCCAAAATCTATATTTTATCTTCCTATAACATGTCCCTTTTCATTTAAAATAAACACGTTTTCTTCTCAGAGATATTGTAGATTAGGTACCTACTGTTTTCTATTCACAACGATGATGAGTGTTCAGAAACCTGTTGGTTGCGAATATTCGATTGGTGGACACACAATGTCAAATTCACAATTGAAACATTTGTGAATATTTACAAACATCTGCAAACATTTATTTTGTTAAAAATGCTTTCTTGATGGATATGTACCTTAAGACCTAGATAAAAAAATCTATCGGGAAGATGAAGATCCCTTTATGGTCCAGGTATTGCTAATTAAATAATATAGGTAATATAAAAATTGACAACTGTTTGAATATATCATTTGTTTCGCTAAAACTGGTGCTACTTGTTTTTTTAATAAATTTAACTAAGTAACTTTGTTCTAGTTCAGACGATGACCTTGAAGTCGTGTGCAAAATTTTAACTCAATCGAGTCACCAAGTCTATAATTATTATATGTTAATGTAAAGTGACCAGATTTTGATCTTGCCAAAGACGGATATGTGCAGCTGGTTCACATTGACGAAGCTAGACTTAATTTTTCGCGCCGTGAGGCGCGAGCCAAATAGCGCCGCAGGCGAAAATTTTTAAACCTTTCAAGGTCACGCGTTTTCCTGGCACTTCAGAATTTCAATGAAAAATACATTTACATAAAAATATAAACTTTCACAAGGATACTTTTTGGGATTTGATGCCTTTTGAAAATACTAATATTTAATCACGATCGATACGATACGTCGATACGTCTTCAGATTAACCTAGAACACGTAATTACGGACATTTTAATAAAAAAATTTCAATGACGGACAGTTTGACGGACTGCTCTTGAAGACGGACAAGCTTTCTGAATGACGGACTGTCCGTCCTAATGACGGACGTCTGGTCACTTTATGTTAATGTGACCGCTTTAGTTGTGACCGATAAGACATTAGTATAAGACTGTAGTATAAGAGTCCAAAACTCTACACAATATTTTCAAATCATCAGCGTATAAAAGGCAATTCACAGTGAGATCAACAATGATGTAGTTTCTAAATATACTGAAAAAAAGGAGATCCTAAGTTGAATGAGTCAAAGTAAACTGGATCCTCCCCTACATGAGGAGGCCATTACACTTTTAAACTGGACAACGGCTATTGCCTAAAGCACTCTAAATTTTGCTACTGGATAGGTACCTACTTACATACACTACCTTGTTTATTTTTTTATATAAATCTATTGTTAGATGTGCTCACAATCAGATGTATGTTATAGTTGTTAAGCTTAAAAATGTTTTTTTTGTACCCAAGGATCTCATTCTAAAGTCTCAGTTTATTATAATATATTTTTATACTTTTCTATGTGAAACTTTTTATGTTGTCTAGAGAGTTTTTCTGCTTCAGATTTTTCTCAAGAATTTCAGATTCTTGTTTTTAAGCACTGTTATTGAAATTCGTACAAATATAAACTATAATTCACTATGTTGCGTTTTTTTTTCAAAAAAGTAATTGACATAGAACAAAACCAAATGTAGCATACGGATTTTTTTAAAATTGGGGTGTTGCAAGCTGAATCTAATCGTTTACAGCTTGATATTTTAGGAAAAACTTGTAGTGTTTCATGTTGGGAGTTACCTGACTTGCATCACCCCTTTTTTATTTTTTTTCTGCTCAAAATATTGCTATTTTCACATATACGCTAAGTATAGTATTTTTTTCATGATGACGTATTGAATTTGCAAAGTGTTGCAAGTTGAATACATTTGCGGTACTCGTATTTTCCTCAATATTTGTTTTCAATTTTATTAGAAAGCTGCTTGCTTCGCAATTAATCTTGTAGCGTGTACGGATCCTAAGAAATGCATAGATATCGCGAAGGCAACGAAGTGCTAAACGTACAACACCGATTCATTAATAGTCAGACGTGGTAGGGTAGGTGTATGTGCGACATGATCCTGTAAATCAATTCCCTCACTCGTAAATGTTACAAAAATCGCTGATGTAGGAGTCGCGATTCTGGGCGTGCGCAGCTGTAACTTGTCTAAATTATATCATAAAAAAGTAAAAAGGCACTAGTCGCAAACCGTCGGCGACCTGTGCCGTGCGTTTAATCAACAACACACCACTATTCAATTTGACGTTTACGGCCGAGCCACGAGAAATTATTACAGACCGGCCGACCACTGTTAGTTTTTAATTGAACCGAAACGTTAATTACTAATTAAGTAAATGAATACGTTGCATTAGACAGGGATTAACAGATGGCCTGGAAGAGCAACTTCCTTCAACGAAAAGCTTTGTGGTAGATTTTTAGTATAGAAAAATACTTCTGGGTGTGTGCATATAACGGCCCATAGACCAGATGAGCGACTTGGTTGTCAGCCAAAGCAGTAAATCTGTTTTCCACAGACTGAACAACGAGTTAGGAACCTGTATGTTAACATGAATTCTGAATTTGCAGGTCTAGCGTTGCAGCAGTAGAAAATAAGTAGAAAGTATTTGTATTGACAATGAGTGAATTCTTGTCTTTTTTAGTTCTCCAGTATGAATTGCAAATTGCAAATTGCAGTTCCCTCCAACTCCTTGTAAAATTCCAAAAGTTTCTCCCCTGCCGATCTTTTTTCGTCCTGTTTTTAAATACATCTGACTTCTCCTGCTACAACTCAGGAAATCCTTGAATGTCTCGAGAAATTGACCCTACAAATTCATTATTTTGAATAGTAGCCATAACAACAATTAAAAAAGCAAATTATCAAACGCAGTGGCGGCTGATAAAGGGCACAGGGGCATGTGCCCAGCAAGTTTCAATAGAAAATTTTTCTTTTGTGTTAATTTGCTATAAATTACTATTAGAATAATATCAATTAATTGTATCCGACAAACTATTCATATTCTAATTATTATTCCTTTTATACCACAAATAATGATTTTATCACATACCTGTATATATGACAGACTATCGATCGAGCACCGAGCCACCGTAGTCTGAATTCGCATCGAGCCACAGTAGTCGCATTTAGTGCGCGTGGCCGAGGGCAAACAGTATCCCAGCCCTCGTTTTTAATCGGGCTTTTTCGGTGACTGGAGGATTTGCAGACCATTGCAGCAGACAGACGTCGTTAAATCGTTCGAAAATCAGCTGAACGGGTCACACTTGTTGAGTGACCTTTTTTAGTGATTGTTTATTTTCTTCGCTGAGAAGTGTGTTTTTACTGTTTTTGATTGTGAAACGTTTCAAAATGAATTCGGTGGACTTTTTATTGACTAATAAAGATATTACATACGAGATCTGAACGGAAATTAAACGGTTAGGAAGGCCGATACCCGATTTGATTATTTCCAAAACAGACGTAGGAAAATCGCGAAATTATTCACGAAATTTTAATAGTACTGTCTACGACAGATTTAAGTGGTTATGTGTCCTAAAAGAAACAAACTGTTTTGTTTTATTTGTTTAGTGATGGGTGGCAACCGAAGTGCATGGGCTCAAAAGGGGTGAGTGATTTAAAAACATTTAAATGAACGTGCTAAGAAACATGCTAGCTACAATGAAAAACATTTACATAACATCTTAGATTTTAGTGTGTTGGGAAAGGTAGACATAAGGCAACAGCTTGATAGTGCTTATCGTGAAAATATAAGACGTCACAATGAAAATGTGGTTAAAAACAAACATATTTTAAACCAAATAATTAATTGTATTAAATTTTGTGAAACAAATCCGGGACTTAATGAAAAGGCGATTAACCTTTTTGTGAACAATAAGGACAGGCGAGCTGATTTCCTCTACAATTAACGGTAAGATACCTATATCAAATTTTTTTTCACATGTTGCCACCCATTATTTTAATATATTTAAGCCCTCAATATTCGTGCCTAATAATTATTTAAAAAAGCTACCAAATCCCAAAAATGATTATTGTGAAAGTCTATATTTTTGTATAAAAGAATTTTTCATTGAAATTCTATCAGTAAACATTGTCAGTAAAACGCATGACCTTTCAAATGTTCGCTTGCGGCACCATTGGTAGCTAATAAGTAATCCTACTGACACACCATGTGCCCACCCATGTAACACACCCACGAGCCGCCACTGATCAAGCGAAGAACACATATGAATTCCAGTAACCTCTCAGCCAACTAATATTTCAACTTAGTTAATAGCACAGCCACAGACATTTCATCTTCAACATCCACCTTCGACCTTCAATCCATCCACACACTATTAAAATCTCCTTCAACATGGCAAGTTGACGACATATTTGCCAACCAAGTTTCCTGGTCTGTAGGTCGCTTATTATATAAATTTCTCGTCTGTAGGCCATGTTTGACCGTCTACGCTCAAACATGGCGGCAATGGCGACATAGGCCAAATTCACAGTTTGGTCAGTTTGGCCTTAAGCAGTGGAGAATGAGAGAATACGGGTGTCGGTTGGCTGACGCGCAAAAGATTGTGAACAAATTTGTGTAACAAAAGGCTACTACCTCTAAATGAACAAAAATGTACGGTACTTCATGTGGGATCCAATAATTCAAATATTCATTACTTTCTGAATGGAACTGAAAAAACAGTTCCATTCAGAAATACCAATTACCGAGCAAAAAGGCCTTGGGATTTTAATATCTTCGAACCTAAAATGTAAAACACATAAACACACACACACACATTAGTAAAACCATAAAAAAGTAAATTCAATCTTATATTTAGTGTCAATACCATTCAAAAACTTCATGCTCTGAATGTTATTTAAATGCTTTGCTATATGAAATAAAAGTAAGTGAATATTTATTAGGTACTATTTATTGGTGTTGATTTGAAAAATATTATAAAGTAAGAAATACAAAAAATAAATAATTAAGACTTCAAAAAAACCTATAAATCAAAATAAATACTGAATAAAGACAAGAAAAAAATGTAGATTTGATGCTTTGGTGTTATAAAACATATTATAAGGTAAATACAAAATGATGAATGAAACAATGATTTAATGTTTCAAAAAATTACTCTCTCCAACTTACATTAAACTCAAAACAGACATAGACTACGTAAAAAAAATAAATACCATTATTTCATAGCATGAACAATAATTATAAAAGGGCAAGAAAAATTGTAGATCTAATAATTTGGTGTTATAAAATATATTATATGCAAAATGATGAATGAAACGATGATGAATAAATGGTCAACAAGAAGAAAAGGAAATTCAGTGTTTCCAAAATTGGAAAAGAACTTACATTAATCTCAAAACAGACTAAGACTACATAAAAAAATACAATTACTTCATAGCAAGGACATACCTGTATATATTATACCCGTATACTTAGGGAACGTACCCATACTACGTGACCCATTTATTACAATTTTGTACCCCTCCCCCTCGGTGACCACCCGTAGTATATGCAACCCCCCCCAGTTTTCACGTAGTAATTCATAAATATGGTTTTAAATCATTTTTTGCTAGAGGATATTGACTACGTGACGGAAAACATAAGTCCCTCCCCCCGCCCCCTGTGACCAAGCGTGGTATTTTGAAGACCCCCTGAGACGAGTTACGTAGTATGGGTATGTTCCCTTAACTGTCACAATTGATAGTGACTCAAATAACAAACCTCAATATTTCAGAAAATGATAAAGGATATCAATCTACCGATAAAGCATTAGCTATATTAATATCAATGAAACAGTGTTAACTCGATAAGATAAGATAAGATAAGATAAGATAAGATAGTTTATTTTCCTGTGAAACTTTTTTACAGCCTAGGAATAGTCAATATTCTAATCTCTAATATGTAGATTATATATTATTATAATACATTAAAAATACAGACATGAGTATAGTACAATACATAAACTACATACATACATTATATAAACTTAAATAAAATATAGACACTAGACTAACGTTAAATAAGACATACATATGTACCTATACTTTAGAAATATAAAAACGTATAACTTATAAAAATGTAAAACAAAAACATATATACTATATATATATACAGAGACATACACATATATACATATATACATACCATACATATATATATATATATATATATATATATATATATATATATACAGTGCGTCCATAAAGTGACGCATAAATTCATTATTAGCTAAATGAACAATATTATTGAAAATTCCCGAGACAGGTCAATTTTTGATTGCGATTTACTATTTTGTCACATACTAATTTAATATACAGGGTGTCCCACTTTCGAGTAATGACGCCACCACCGATTTTTTTAAATGGAACACTACATTTTTTTTCAATTTTCGGATGACCCCTGGCCGAGCTGAGTCCAAAAATGTATCACAAGTTGCTATCTATTACAGGGTGGACAACAATACATAAAGTGTTTATGAAAAATTTCATTAGAAAGTTATACGTTTCTGTATTTTTAGAGAAAAGTCACAATAAATGCTCAAATTGTTCTCCGTTGACTGCTAAACAATGACCGAATCGGGCAATACATTCGCTTCTGACATTTTGTAACATAGCAGGTGTTATGTTTAACGTTTCTTGCCTGATTCGATCTTTGAGCTCACGGATGTTCTCGGGTCTATTAGTATAAACTTTAGATTTCAAATAACCCCATAAAAAGAAA